>VWYH01011234.1:257460-511740 GCA_013399365.1 Pampusana beccarii
TGACCTTATTAGTGTTTATAAATATATAAAGGGGGAGTGTCATGAGGATGGAGCCAGGCTCTTCTCAGTGGCAACCAATGATAGGACAAGATAGGACAAGGGGTAATGGAATCAAGTTAGAACACAAGAGGTTCCACTTAAATTTGAGAAGAAACTTCTTCTCAGTGAGGGTAACAGAACACTGGAACAGGCTGCCCAGGGAGGTTGCGGAGTCTCCTTCTCAGGAGACATTCAAAACTCGCCTGGATGCCTTCCTGTGTAACCTCATGCAGGTGTTCCTGCTCTGGCAAGGGGATTGGACTAGATGATCTTTTGAGGTCCCTTCCAATCCCTAGCATACTGTGATACTGTGATAATGTGATTTTGTTCTAGTGAGACTTTGACTAGAAAAAATGCACCAGGTCTTGTACCTTCAATGCTAGAGGGTGTGAACAAATTAGAAGTTTCCAAGAAGATCTGCACAAAATATTTGAAGGATGAGAAAACACTCTACATGTGGAAATCCAAGCTCATTTTTAGTTGCTTTATTACAAAAAATGTTGATCATTAATTCAGTAACAGCACTTCTCAATTTATTAAGCAAAGTTACAACAGTGACTACGGGCTAACATTAGGCAGAAAGACTCTAGAAATAACATACGGATCTTTAACCAGCACTGTGATCAGTTGAAGAAGGATCCAAGTGGTAAAGCTTCTTCATCACTAAATATTTTTTAAGTTGTTTTTTTTTTTCTTAACTCATGTGATCTAGTCCAGTACTAAATTATGCTGGAATGTAATATGGCCATGTCATGCAAGTTAGACCATGAAGCCCTTTTTATGGTTTTACAGTCAATAGATCTATAGACTTCACCTTTGATATCTATGTAATTTCAAACAAGAACCTTCACAAAATCAATTGATACTGTTCTGTGTGGACAGACTGAATACAATAAGGATCTTGCAACTAGTTCAGTATCCAGAATTAACTGCCTTCTCCTAAGTAAATAATAGGGAGTCAGATTTCTTCAGAGAAATATGCAGTATTTTTAATACGAGGCATAAATCAGTCTAAAATAGAAAATATACAAGGAAACATTTGTGTTATTAAAAGTGAATGAACATTTATTTGCAATGGTGATAAAAACTTTACCCTGCTAATCCTGTGAATCCTGTAATTCTTATAAGTAAGAAAAAGGTGGTAAAAATTAAGGTCTTCTGAGGCATGGACATTAAGCATTCAGCACTACATCACAATAAAAGTATCAATTGTTGTCTGTTTCCTGGTTTCATTTTTGTAAAGTCAACAGTGTGGCTGTATGGCTTTATTGCAAAGGAATTCAAAGCATTTCTGTTCAGAAGGCAGCAAGATGGCCTTCTGTATGAATAGAGGTAATAGAGATAATTGAGAAAGCTTTGATTTTTGCATTCATATTGATTATGTTATAATGAGAATCTTATTTGAAAATTGAGAAGCAAAAGATGATATTTTGCTTGAAAATACATCTGATGCGCTTCAGATGCCAAAGAATGATGGGTAGGTCTTGGATACTTATAACAGAAAAAAAACATTGAAATGAAGCTGAAAGAGAGAAATAATTTTTGAGGGAAACATCTACCTACTGTAATCACAGTAGTATCCAGACTACTTGTTTACATTGATGACTCTGATGCAGAGCAGGTATATAATTTCCAGAAACTAGCAGAACCATCATTTAAGTTTGATGATTGACTAAATTCTTCTTTTGTGCTTTATAGGAACACAAATATGTTTTTAACCTGATATTTGGGTTGCTATGTACTTCCACTAATGAATTTTAGCTAGTTAGTGGGATAGTAGGTAACTTCCTCTCATATTCTTCTCTCATTTATGAAAATTATTCAACCTGTATAATTTTACAGAAATGAAAGATGTGTAGATATCTGGCAATTCTTGTCATTGACAATTACCATATTTTACTATTTTTTCTGAATCAAAACACAAACTGACTGTTTGCTTTTATCTTTCTCTTGTGCTAGACTTCCCTTTATTTTATTTATTGCTAACTGTGATTAGTAAAACTACAGGAAATCAGACAAGTGGAAAGAGTGACACTTTTGTAAAGATAAATCTACATTTAAACCTGTAGCTATGACAATAGCAACACAGTTTCCAGGGATCTTCAGAAGGATGATTAAGTCTTAAAGCTGGATCTTAGTTTGGCCATTCCAAACTAATAGCTCAGTTAACCCATATTTGTCAGGGAGGACTATAAGTACCTGTTTCCCAGAAGTTTAGAACTAGTGGCCACACAGAGCTGATAGTTCTGCACAGATTTAAAATGTGTTTGTAAATTGCTGTTTCTGTACTCAATATATCTGAGATAATGTGTCTCCAGAAAGAAGGCCATGCATCACCACAAACTAGGTCACATGAAATAAATTAGTTTCCTCTGCTTCTCTCCAAAGCAATACCTATAACCAGCTTTGCTGTGTCTAGTATCAGTGTCCCATGCAGAAAGCCCACTGCAGCTGACCCCTGTTGAAATTGCTTTCCACTTAATGAGAACAATCTTCTGAAGAAACATCTGAACTATTTGTTGGACAGAATTATTAGTCATGTAAATATTTGCATCAGATTGGTCTTTTAATTTATTTCTATGACTGGAACATGTACTGAAGAGTTGTAGATGCAGAAATGGGCAGGGGGTTATATGTGTCACCACAGTACATATCCAGAGGCAAAATTTTATACTGCACTGGCTGTTGAGAATCTGACAGGAAAAAAAGTAGAGACTAAAAAGCTGAAAGCTCATTTCTCCTTCTCCCCTTCACCAGAAAATCCTTACCTGCTGTCACATTCTGGAAACTGTTCCCGCTCTGTTTGCTGTGAGTCTTTAGTGCAGCTGAAGTTCCCCATCTTTTTTCTAAAAGTTTCAAAACCTTTATTTCCTCTGTGATATTTTGCTTGAAGGTAGCGCATTAGATTTGCAGCATGCTGAGGTTTCCTTCCCGTGTTTCATTATGGTTGTTGCCTTTCTCTGCAGCAGCAGCCTGTGTTTATAACTTAGCAGTTCAGTTTGTTTGCTCAACTGCCTTTGCATTCCTGGGACTTACAACTTACTGCAATATTAGTTCTTGTTGCCAGGACACTTTGTATAACACTTGACTCTATTTTAGTGTACACCTATTTTTGGAGCAGTGCAATGAACAGAGCTTCGCCTTAGTCGTTTATTTTGCTCAGACATTTATTTGGAAGATACTAGTTCTGTTAGGGTATCCACAGATGACAGATTTCTCCATTCATTGGTAGTAGACCAAATATGGCCAAGACCAGATGCTCATGGCTTAAATGTGAGCACAGAAAGCCTTATACTCTGTGTGTTAGATTAGTCTCAGATAATCTGCATTGATAATATGTGCTGTCAGTTTCCTTTCTTTTACACTATGTTCAATTGCTTCTCTGTGAAAGCAAATTGCATGCAAGGTACTACTACTAGTGAGTGGAGTACTCTAGTTTGGTGCCATACTGTACCAACTTTGAACTAATTTGACTAATATAGCTAGTATTCACTAATATAAAATTATGTTGCTCTGAGGGGCTAGCACAAAGCTGCTAAGCCTATACTGTGCTCTTGTATTAACCAGTATACCAATGCCTGCCTTTGGCTGCTGTCTGATCTCTTCTGCACATGCTATGCAGTCTCAAGTGAGGCTGCCCCAGGCTCTTTTGAGCAGAAAGTCATGAAATCTCCGGCTTCTTTAGCATGTATTACATTAGCTGACAAATACAGCATCTGTGTGCAGGCAGCCTGGGCTGCAGGCTAAGAGGTTGGCTCTCCCAGCTGTGCTGTTTAAATACGAGACAGGAATTTCCACCATGGGAGAAAGCAAGCAAATGCCATCACCAGTTAAATGAAGGATGCTTTTCTCCTAGGAATCTTTTGTGTTGCCCGTATTTGAACAAGTCTTGGCTTTAAATCTCAACTGGAGTAAGGTATCTGATTGTAGATAGAAAGGCAGTCCATAAAAATGGGAATTGTGAGTCTTAATGCATTGCATGACAACACAACATTTACAATAGTGTGAATGATGCCTTTGTGGAAAGAATGTAATTCATGTTCATTCAAAGACAATGTAAAATTACAAGTGGGTGTGGCAGGATTGGGAAGATAATCTGTATTTTCACACTATTATGAAATGCCTAGATCTGCTTCTTCAAATTTTATACAAATAGCACAACAAAACTCTTCAAGCATTCACCACTGTTAAGTTTAACTTAATCATACAGTCAGTAATTTCTGCTTCACTTTCTTTCACATAATCCTTCCTTGTCTAGGTTGTTTGTTTGTTTGTTTTTGTTGTTGTTGTTGTTGTTTTCTGTTATCTCAGTTGATGCAAACCAGTATGTTAAAATATTTTTCTGAAGGTGAAATACTTGTTCTTACCAACAGTAGTCATATACTGTGCAATTATATCCAGCTTTTCTTGTTGCTCAGTCCATAGACCCCTGTCACTGGTAGACTTAATTCAGTGCATTTCTGCAGCTGCAGAGATTGACTGGTATTAAAAGGAAATGCAAAAATCAAAGAAATTGTTTCAGTATGTAAGGAACCTCTGAAGCCAGTTTTTCCCTAGGAGACTGAGGGTTGTATGGGGATGGAAAAGGGTTGGTTCACGCAGAAGGGTTGTACCCTTCTGGATTTTGTTGTACAGCAATCTATCTTGTTTAAATAACTGGAAAAAAAGATCAGGTTTAAATAATAACTTCTGATGTCCATGTTATAGATGTGAATGAGAATATAGTATCTCAAGAGTAGCTCAGGAAGCCATTATCCTCAGAAAGTGACAGAGGCAAAATATTTCCAGGCATGTGAACATGATCAGTATTACCAAACTGTTCACCTAACAGCCATGCAAAGCAGAGAACGGGATTTTGTCTCTCCAAACCCACTGTTTCATCTTGTACAACAGTGCTGGCAGCCTTCACTATTTCTTCTTTTCTATGGGTGCATCTGATAATGGACTTCAAGGTAGATGTGCTGAAGGGCATCTCTAAACTTAGGGAAGGGGAATGTTGCTTTGCACAGCTATTTTCTTAAGTGAAACATAGTTGTTAGCACAAAGCCTTCCAACAGTTTTGGAAAGTACATTGTCACTTCGTATCTCTCTAGGGAAACAGGAAGATGTGCAATGGCTCAAAAAGAATAGCCATGAAAACAAAGATTACAGTTAGCCAATGTAACTTTCAAGTAGATTTATGTTTTTCTGAACAGATTTTATTTGGGTATCTAAGACAATTATCCTAAATGTAGACCAAACAGTAGCATATTGTACCACCATACATGATACTTCAACGGCACAAAGGTTTTGGCAGCAGATAACTCGTACTTTATCCATCTTTGCATGTGGTAATACACCCAGAGCACGCTATTTGTCAGCATAATGACAATTCATGTATTCCCTGACTGCCTAGAGGAAAAGGTTTAAATGCAACATTGTTTCTGGCTAAGGGATAGTCATCTAAAATCTTGAAACTCAAGCCTCTCATTAGTTTCACAATATCTGGGAGATCTGGTACAGTATGTTCCTGAAACAGCCCTGCTTAAATCTGTGGCCAGTTTCTCCCAAGCTGTGATCAAGACAGAGTATGCATAAACTGTTTTATTTAGGTTCTACAGCAAGATATTAAAAGACTGAGGCAACTTGACAACTGATCATTTTAAGAAAAGATAGTTAAAATAAAATGTGTGAAATCAGCTGGGCTCTGCAGACTCTCAGGATGTCATTCCTTTGTTAGCACCACAGCACTGGAAACCAGTTGAGCAGAGGAGGATACTGTAAAATGTAGAAGGGATCAGACTGCTTCAGTTTGCTTTCTTCCTTTCTAAAGTAATTCGAGTGTTACTGGTATGGAAAGTCCAGGAACTTCAGACAGAGGTATGATTATAAAGCTAAAGGCAACATGCAACGAGCCACCTAGCCTTTTGTCTGTCCTTGGTGGAGCAATTTGAAATCCAAAGTAGGTCACAAGTCAATTCATTTTGTAGACTTGGCCTTGTGTATTCAGTGGACATTTAATCCCACCACAAAACCACTGGGTAATGTTATAAATACCAATTTTGAAACAGCCCTGTTGGGACAGTGTCTTTATCTTGGCAACTGGTTTCTGCTGAAAAGGGACCAAAAGAGTTCAGAATACAAACTCTTCTAAAATACTGTTCTTCTCTTACATCATGTGCACTTGTATATTGGCAGCTTGATGGCTGGATATTCTAATTACATTAAACCTCTCAGCTTCACAGCTCATTCTCAGTTTAGGCAGTCGTTGGTTTATTTGCTTTATTTTTCCTATCTTTTTCTTTTTTTCATCTGTTATCTTCACTGCTCTGTCTGTCCTGTTGTTGAGGCTTAGCAGGAGCCAGTGAATAGTCCTTCTATGTGAATAGCATTAGTAAGGAGTCCACTATGAAGACTTCATGCCAAATGGAAGAAGGACCTGGATGAAGGATAGGATCTGCCCATTAAGCTTTCTATTTATCGTCAAATATGATCAAATCCAGAACATTGAGATCTGGGTTATTCCACAAATGGACTTGTTTCTTTTTCTTAACTGTTCTTACTGAGAAAAAAATGTAAACCATGTGCTTTGAGCTGAATTAATTGTAACGGAAATTCTTGGCAGCTTTAAAGATAAATAGAGTTATGGACAGCACTTCAAACAACACACTTCGTATAGAACTTCCTTGTTTTCTCTTAAATTTATTTGCTTTCTTTTCTATTTAAAAAAAAAAAAATGTTGTAAGGTGGCACTTCGGAGTTGTGGAGGTGGTGTTCTTTTTTTTCCTCTGCAGGTGGATCAGGATTGGAAATTAAGTGTCAGATTAGCCTTTTTAATGGATCCCTAGGGGAGTCAACCCCCAAGTTTTAAAGCTCTTCAGAGTTCTTCTGTTAACAAGAGGAACGCGAGATGCCTGGAGGGAGAAACAATTTAATTTTTCAACTTTTCCATTGATCTATAGAACTGATTTAACTTAATTCAAAACAAAGGAAGCCCTCAGTGCCAGGGGCTGTTGAGAAACAGCCTGGACCTATGGGAGGATTGGCAGAAATCTTCTGACTATTCCAGCAACTCAGGAGCGTGTGGACCATGAGGAGTCATTTCAGCACTTTTGTGTGGGGACTTGGGTCTCCACCAAACCTATGCCGCGAATGTCTGAGTATGTTTCACCAAGAATCCAAATAAGGGAAGAGAGGACATCTGCATGTACCAGGAACTTGTGTGTGAAGGAAAGAAGTTATAAGGAAAGTAAGTTTAAAAAAAAAAAAAAAAAGATAGATTAGTTAAAATAAATATTTGACTACCCAAAGCAGTTGGGTACTTTCCATCAAATGCAAGAAATAAATTCATGCCTTATAACGAACAAAAATAAGCCTTCAGTAGACAATAATATAGTTTATGTTTTACCTTCAGACCTGTAAATATTTTGCTTGACTGCTGATCCTATTTGTTTCCACTTTTCTCACCGTCTATTTTTACTACCATTTGTTTTAACAGAATCATAGAATAAAGATTATAATTTAGCAAGTGATTGATAATTTAGATACATGAAAGTATAAAAGTAGACCCACATAGTTGTTCAGGCTTTCCCTGTAGCTGACAGAGACTTTCAAGTAGTGACTCAACCCCTGCATAACAGATGCATGAGACAGGTGGAATTAATTACGCTTGATTTTTCTTTTTCTATCTCTTCTCACTGCAGACAGAGTCTAGATAGCTAGTGTATACCACTTGTCCATCTTTTAGACAGTGAAATTGAGGTAAAGTGAACCCCAGTTCTGCTGGATGACTTGAGTAATCCCCCTACCATACAGTCCTGAGCTGGTTGATGTCTCCAGTAGTTATTGCAACCTAAATAAAAGCAATATATTTAGCAATTTTTTAGCTAGAATAGAGTGAGAAATATCTGTGTTTTGTCTGCTGCTAAGTATTTCACATCAGACCATGTACAAATGCTGAGACAACTAGTAAAATACCAACTCAGATTCCAAGGTGTTAAATTATGTTTAATATTACCCCTTCCTCCTCAAGGAAGAAATGGTGACTTCTGTGATCCTAAACTGTTTGTTTTTATATATATTTAGCCCATGCCCACAATTTTTAACAGAATTGTCTTTTATGGTGTATTTTATTATTGAATATGTAAATGGATTACCTCATGTAGCTAAACATTCTTGCAGTTAAATCTTACTTCATCCTTCTAGGATGCTCTAGTGCCTGTTCTTAAGATAAAAATGTGTATTGTGACAAAGCAACTGCAGAACAGAGCTGTAGAAAAAATGCACCAGGTCATAAAAACACTTGTCCCCGCGGTAAACGAGCTGAAAAACTGGTTTTGGATCCCTGTCTTGATAAAGACAAGACAAAAAAACTATGACATCACTGCCTTCATTTACTGTCTTTTTCTTCAAATGGTCATTAAATGTTTCAGATAATAATTGACCTAATTCACTTTAAGACAGTTAAAAATTGAGATACTTTAACCAATGTCAAATTGGTGAAACGAAATGAGTACAAACCACATGCAAAAACAGTAGCTGCACCAGTGGCATTCCCTCTGATGTCAGTAGGTATAAGCTCAGCAGTGGTCAATGCCAGTCTTGCTGGTCTAACATGGTGGTTGCTTGTTGACTTCAGGGCAAATTCCGTTAGAGTAACTTCTCCTGCAACACATTGCACAGGACTTGTAAAAAAAAGGAACGTGTTTTATTACACCATATGATATAACTAAAAAACCAGGCAAGGCTGAGAGTGCATGATGGCTGAAATAAAAGTTTCTTTTTTTCTGACTAATAAGAGATATTACTCCTGCATACCTATGACAGAGGAATTGCTTGGCTCTTTGCTCATTTCTAGTCTTAGACCTAAGAATATAAATCCAGTCTAATTGGTCTCTGAACTTAATAAAAAATTCATGTTTACCTGAGACTTAACATAATGTACAGCTCAACATTTTAATTGTAGCCATTACCAAGAATTAACTAAAGAACGACTGGTCGAGCTTCTAGATACTCCATTAGCATTTCCACAATTACTAGTATCCACAGAAACATTGCAAACTTCATTGAGTTCTTCTAAAACATCAGCAAGTTGTTGGCCAAAGATGGGTTTATTAAAAGATATACATTATATAGATTACACAATGTAATAATACACTGAGAACAATAATAGGCTGCTATACTTCAAGGACCATTTTAGGATTTTCTCTCAAGCACCAGGAGACCCACAACTGTGGCTAGATTATTTCTGTGAAACTCCTCGGTAAACCCCACTGGATATATTCTGTTATATAGCAACGTGATTATTTTGCTTTCTGTGGCTAAAGAGAATTGCAATTTTGGACAGTACTGAACAAGTTAAAGAAAAGCCACAGCTGTGGCAATGATTTCCAGGTTATCTCTATGCATGGGGTTTACCACATTACCAGTACTAAAGGATCTTAGAGGCATGGAATCACAGAACGATTTGGGGTGGAAGAGACCTTTAAAGATCGTCTAGTTCCAACCTCTTCTGTGTGTGAAGACATGTTCCACTACATCAGTTCTCCCAAAACCTCATCCAGCCTGACCTTGAACACTTCCAAAGATGGGGCATCCACAACTTCTCTGGGCAGCCTGTTCCAGTGTCTCCCATCCTCATAGTAAAAAAAAAAAACAACAATCTTCCTTATACCCTATATAAATCTAACCTCTTTCAGTTTAAAACCATTGCCCTCTGTCCTGTCACTACAGTCCTTGGTAAAAAGTGTCTCTTCATCTTATAAGCCCTCTTTATATATTGAAGAATGCAACAGAGTCTCCTCAGAGCCTTCTCTTCTCCAGGCTGAACAAACCCACGTGTCTCAACCTTTCTTTGTAGAAGTGTTCCAGCCCTCTGATCATTTTCATGGCCCTCCTCTGGGCCTGCTGTAATAGACCCATGTCTTTGTTGTCCCGGAGACCTGAGAGTTAGATGCAGCATGCCAGGTGGGGTCTCATGAGAGTGGAGTAGAGGAGGAAAGTCACCTTGCTTGACCTGCTGACCATACTTCTTTTTATGCAGCCCAGGATACAATTGGCTTTCTAGGTTGCAAGCTCGCATTGCTGGCTCATGTCAAATTTTTCAATCAACAAGTATCCCCAAGTCCTCCGCAGGGCTCCCCTTAATCCGCTCATGCCACAGTCTGTACTGATACTGAGAATGGCCCCAACCCAGGTACAGGATCTTGCACTTGGCCTTGTGGAATTTCATGAGGTTTGCACGGGCCCACTCCTCAAGTCTGCCAAGGTCCTCCTGGATGGCATCCCTTCCCTCAGGCATATCAGCTGCACCACTCAGCTTGGTGTCATCTGCAAACTTGCTGAGGATGCACTCAATCCCGCCATTTATGTAATTAATACAGACCTATAGTCTTTATTAATAAAGATCTATAGTCTTTTGGTGAATGGAATTCTGGAGACACCATTATGTATTAAGTTTCCTGTGGAAAGTCAAGTCAACTTGCATATTGTCAGTAGTCATAGTCTCATGATACCTGTGACATGTGTGGACCAATTTTACGCACAGAGCACTTAAGGAGCTGGCTAGGGCAACAGACTTCCAGGGACACAGCTGATTCCTTGTCCTGCATCTGAGGTAACCTGTCACTGGTCAGTGGGAGAGAGCAGAAGGAAAGATGTGACAGTACAGTGAACTGCAGAGAACATCTATCAGTTTGGACTACAAATATATTGGTGAGGCTGAGAAGGCAGAAGGAAAGAAGAAACAGAAAAATCAGACAAACACCACTTTGAATGTCTACCTGTCCAACACAGGCTCAGGTTCAAGTCCTTCCCTTCAAAGTTCCCTACCATTCAATTTTGGCTTCACTGCTGACAAGTTTTGAGACAGCTCCAGCTCTAGGTAGAGGGTGCAAACCTAGGGGAGGTAGGATTTCAAGGGGACTTGTCACCAACAGTAGGGAGCATGGTTGCCACCTACTGTTCATGGTAACAGAAGCATCCTAAAAAGGTCACTGGACTACTGAGAGTGGGCTGCAGAATAGGGGATATTCCCATCTCCAAAAGGTAAGAAAAAATGTGCTGATACATAGTGTCTGGGCTAGCTATCTAGATATTTGGAGAACATCTGTGGAAAGTAGCAACCATTATCACAATGTGTATACATCAAAGCAGATAAATAAATCAGTATTTTTAATGCCTATTTTGGCAGAAATTTTGAAGCTAAAAGTCTGTTGTTAAAGGAGACAAGAGAAATTTGAAAGACATGGAACATCCAAAGGAAGTCTGAGAGAACCGTAATAAAAGCTACTGAGATATTTTTTCTCCACAGACTTATATGCCAATGTCCATTAGACAGTTTAATTGTTGCTCAAGCAGTTTGGCTTAACTCACCTAGTTGTAGTCCTAGTTTCATTTTCTCTAGGCAGAAAGAAGCAACAAAGCATGGGAGCTGAACCTGTTTCTTTGGGTCCTCTCAGATGACCATATGCTTCTTTCTGGTGAAACCATCTTCAAAACATGGTTAGTCTAGACATATATCACTTGCTGTGAATAGAAGTACTTTAAGCTGGAAAGGAGAAGACAAGTCTAATACTTTGTAAGGTTAACTGTTACAGTACAAAGTCTATAATGATTATAGGATCTACTGTCTCATTTACTCATTCCATTGACCTGCATTCCCCAGCCTCCACCAAATGGCTCTGTGAAGGCTCTGCCCTTCCAAACATGATTACTACCTGCAGCAGATGGGAGTAATCCCTGGACCTCCTTCTGCTCATCTCTCCTTAAGAACAATTTATCAACAAGTCCACCTTCTCCAGAAAAGCAGCGAAAGGTGGGTTTGTCCCGACCTTGTAGTCTTTCACTCCCTTCTTCGCCTTTTCAAGGAGACACAATCAGTCTATGAGGAAACTATGCTTTTGTGATTTAACCTAGTTATTACTTTTAGCAGAGTTGTTTAAATGCTACAATTTAATTATTAAACACTAGAATTTGAAGTGTTAGGGTTGATGGTTGCCCAATCTGAGATAACTCAAAGAGTTTTGCATTTCAGAAAGTGCTGAATGTTCCATCTTAGGTCAAACCAGTTCCTCTAAGTTGCAGAGTGCTAGCACCTAGGCAGTTTTGAATGCTGTGGTGTAAGCGGATTAATGCATTATACAAGTAGCCAGGGGTAAGTAAGCTTTAAATAAAATAGGCTAAATGAAGGGAGGAATATCTAAAGGGTTTTCAAAACCACTTTTCATACTGGCATCCAACACATCCTTTGGGTCTAACCATCCAATGAAATCCTAGGTGCTAGTCTAATGGGGTTGTGGCAACTTTCTGTTGGTATTTCCACTGTGAATCAGATATTTGATTAACTTTTTCTGCAAAGAAACTAAAAAGATAAAAGGTTTCCTTATTAAAAAAAAAAAATAAGACTGCAACTCCGAAAGCTGTCACAGATTTTTGTGAGTTGAAATTGTTAGTTTCCTGTTTGTATCTGAAATGAAAGTTCAAGTTTACATTTATGAGGAAAAGAACACAGATGCTTCAGTCATGAGTTGCAAATGACAACCAAGTAAGATAGTTATAAACTCAAACTAAGAGAAAAAAAATAGAGATATTACAAATTTAGTTGTTAGTTAAGGAATCTTATTCACCATTTCATCAATTTAGTTAACATCCTTAGTACTTTGGATTCAAGGTGTGTATTAGTATTTCCTGAAGTAAATAAGTTGTACCAGCAGCTCTTAAACTGTGACGTCTGCAGTACCGATCTTCTGTAAAGCCAACGCAATTACTCAGTTGTACCATTTGTTTTAGTATACTTAATCTTAGCCATTTAAGGTACATTTAAAATGAAACAAGTCTGGTCTCCTTACTCCAGAAATAGTCTAGTACAAAGTAAGATTAATCTCCTTGCTCTAATGTACGATATGCTTTTGACCTTGGTTTCCTCTGACGAGCTGAAAACACACAAAAAAGCCAGCAAGTACTCAGAATGAAGCAAGATGAAGATCTTTATTTCTTGCAAAGCATACACGATTCAGAACAGTTGTCCCCAATTTGCAGTCAGTGATCTGTGAAGAACACAGCAGACATATGGTGTGACTTCCTTTCCTTCTAACCATTAAATCACATTAAATGACAGAAAAGAATAGTGAAAATACTTTCCCAATATTACTTTTCCATATAAACACATGCTGCCCTTGTCATAGAGTTGTTGTTTAACTGGAGAAGAATGTAGCCTGCAAGTCACATTCGCTTTCAAGATTGATCCATTATACAGAAGTATTGTCAAACTCAGATGCACGTTATGCGGTGTAGCATGATAGAAAAACTATAAGGGTAATCTTATATCAGTGAGATCAGCTGACCACTGTATGTGTATCGTAGCTCCCACTGATTTCACGTATACTTTGACATCCACAAGAATGCGAAGTGGATAGCTAGCACGCAGGAGGATCTCTTCAAGTATCCTCAATATGGAAGTAGTGGATCACAGTAACATTGCTTGAACTTATGGCATTTTGTTTTGTGGATATCTCAGTAGAGAGTCTCACTTCTTTCTTCATCCCCCTCCCTTTTCTAAGCTCAAAAATGTTCCAGTTTGAAAGAAAGACAGATCTTGTTTGTATTAGAACAACAGGTTGCTAGACCACTTTATAAATTGGAATTGAAAATGTCAGCACTTTCTCTGGAACCATTTAATGGACCTAACGTAATTATTAAAGAAATACATCTTTATGAGGAAACAACCCATCCACTTTAATAAGTGGATTATTAAACTGAAGATTACTATTACTCATTGTTTATTGGTTCTGTGTGTTGTGCACAACACAGTGAGTGTGATGGTGGCACAGCAAGTTCTGTCAGCAACTTCAGTATAATTCATGTGCTATATCTACCATTTGATTGAGCACCACAGTTTTTATAATAATCAACCCGTGACTGAGAATATGTAGTCAAAAACTGTTTTGAAGTTGATTCATGTTATAATCACCATGAGATTTAGATTTTTACCTAGAACAAGAACGACTTACTTAAGGTTAGGAACATGGTACCAGACTTAGTCTTCATGTCAGTGTCTGCTTAAGCAGCGTGTGACTGGAAAGTTTATTGAAACTGACTGTCCAAAGAAAATGTTCATGGGCATCCATAAGTAATTTGTACTAGAAGTGCTGACTGACTTGATTTACAGTTGCTTTAAGATGGTCATATTGGCATGTATTATGCATACCCTAGTTTAAAACTATACAAAGAGAGGGAACAAAACATGGTCTAAGTCAAGAAAGTCTGGAAAATAAAGAAATCAGTTCTGGAGAAAGTTATTCCCTGGCAACATCTTTGCACAACATCTCTCCAAACTTTCATTTTCATAGAAAACATCCTTATTTCTTCACTGTGAGGATGGTGATACACTGTAGCAGGTTGCCCAGAGAAGTTGTGGATGCCCCATCCCTGCAAGTGTTCAACGCCAGGTTGGATGGGGCTTTGAGCAATCTGGTCTAGTGGAAGGTGACCCTGCCCATGACAGGGTGACTGGAATATAATAATAGAATCCAACCCAAACCGCTGTATGATTCTATTATTATATTTAAGTAAAGGCACCATGGTGACACATATTCAACATGTTACAAAAGTCTGAATTTGCGCATAGACACAGTTTTCAGAAGGTTAGAAATGTGTATATTAGTGGTACAATTATTGAATTCCACCACTTTCTGTGCAAGTTTTGGTAAATGTTTCAACAGGTCAGTTCTGTTGACTAGATACCATGATAATGAGTGCCCTATTTAATACTTACTCAGCATGTACATTAATTAGATCAGGGCTTTGATTTCCCCGTGTAAATACATGAATGCAATAGGCCTATTTTTATGTGCCAAAAACCTATTTTTATGCTGATCTATTGTTTAATCCATGACACATCACCTTCTAAGCAATTCAGTGGCTGCAACTGCCCAACACACGTACTTCATGTATCTCCCTTTTCATCTGGGGCCCTACGAAGCTCCTACTTGTCTACTTGTCTGAACTCACTTTCTATTACTTTTTCCCATATCTTTGCCTTTGTGGTCAGTCTCTCTTCCTCTGCAAGCTCAATCGCCTTGACTCAGCATACACTTCACCCAACCTTTATCACTGCACCATTTCCTTCTTTCTGCTTAGGCACTAACTTAAAACATTGCCCATAGGAACTGTGTTAAATGGACAAACTCAGGGTATTTGTATCTTGTACAATTGCAGTGTTGATTTTGGAATGAGCTGAATTCTTGAGCATAATTAGCCTGAAAGCAGCCTCTCACTAGTGCTGCTATAGCATACTATAATAGAGAAATCATCTCTGTGTTGATAAATGCCTCACTTTGATTTAAATTATACTTCATTCTTTCAGATCTTTTTTTCTTTCAAGAGCTGGTGCCATTGTAACACAACTATGACTTAAGGATATTTTTTTCCCCAGGCTTTTTTCGTAAGCTGAAGAACTGAGCTGTAGGAGCCTCACTTTTCAAATGTTTCATTCACAGTAGTTTTCTACATTCTCAGAAGTTACAGTGTTTTATAACTATTACTCCAAGTACAACTCTTTTCTGGGAAGCGACCTGAAGAAATTTGGTTTAGGTGGTCATAGGTATTTTAGTAGGTCTAAGCATGAATATACACTTAAGAGGACCTTAAACATACAAGCTAACTTTGAGTGGACTGTAAGCACGCTGAACAACTTTGAAAGTGTGTGATGCATTCTCCAACCATTAATCATCTTATCCTTCTGTAGCCTTTAGGAGAATAATAATAACAATAATCTATTATGTCAAACTATTAAATTCTGTTTCCTTAAAAAGGTTTTTTTGGTCTCTCATGCCAGATTCTGACTTTATTTGAACTAATATCTCCTTGAAGAACTTCACTTGAGTCAGGAGATTTACTTTGGATTTACACCACTTGAAATTAGAAAAATGTTTACAAATGGATTGGAGACATCATATGTTTTTCCTGGTTTGGGGATGTAATTTAATCCATTCAGCTGTAAACTTTTAGATCTTTTTGTAGGTGGATTTTTTGGACAGAATTTGAAATATACTGCAATTACTTTCCTTGAAATGTTGCCCTTCTGTGGATTTATTCAAACTCCAAATAATCAGATCTTAAAAAGTCCTTTTTGGAGAGTGTGTTTGAAACAGGAAATTTTTCTGGTTTTAAACTTTGTGGAAGCATTTGAAAATGTTCTCTTTTTTCTTTTTTTCTTTTTTATTTTTCCTTTTTTCTTTTTTTCCATTTTTCTTCTTTATTTTTTCCTATTTTGTTTTTCCTTTTTTCTTTTTTCCTTATTTCCCCCTTTTTCCTTTTTCTTTTTTTTTCTTTTTTTTTTTTCTCTTTTTGTTGTTCTTGTTTCTTCTTTTTCTCTTTCTTCTTTTTCTTTTTTGGCATAATTGAGATGGAACCGAAATTATGCTGTTTGATAAAATGATTAAATGATCTTGACTTTTTTCCAAGTATTTTCCACATGCAGTTTCAATAAGTCTACTGTTAAGTAAAGCTAATATTTTTTAATGTAAAAAACTGGCACATGTTATTTTTCTGTTGATGTCAGTTGGACACTTTATATTACAGGTTATAGGAATTCTCACACTGGTGACAGTACAGAACACTTTCATATCACTGCCTGTTGCATCCCATTCAAATGAGAGTAAGAAGGGAGAACAGTGGAGACCATCTTTTTCTGAATGTTATTCCTCACAATCCTGACAACTGGCTTTCTGTCCTGCTTGTGGTAACAACCAGTATTTTGGAAGCTGCTTATTCACAGGTATAATTGCCTTGGGACTCTTTAAAACCAGAAAGGGAAAAAGGAGAAAAAAATGTTCAGAGATGCAAAACACTTTGTGCAACATTCCCTGAAGTAATTAGTCACTTAGTGAAACAGTCTGTAATACAGAGCAGACTTTTTTCTTGAATGAATTTAAAGAGTGGAAAATACAAGTTGCTTAAGATTCCACTGCTGAGTTTAATATTCTCAAAATTAAAAATCTGCACCTGCCGATGAAGATGTACGAGTGCTCTGGCAAGGTATAACCGCAGGCAAACCTACACGGCCAGCTGCAGGTAGCCCTGTGTACCACACTTGCATTCCCCCAGGGAGAAGCAAAGCCAGCTGTGGTGGGGAAGCCATGCAGCCTTCTTGCAGGAGGCGTATTAAATCAAATGCTGTACTTGGCTAACATGACTGTACAGCTTCTGGACCAGAGGTTTTTTGTTGTTGTTAGGTTTGGGGCTTTTTTTACACTTGATTTGCTGGGTGAGTAGACAGATAAACTTGACTCTGCCTGGACATGTCCCTGTAGCGTTACTGAAATGTGGCAGAAGTCCTGTGGGAAAAAAGGATGTGATTGTTTAACTTAAGCTCGTATTATAACTACATGCATAAAAGGCTGAATTAATACTGTGCAGGCAACTTTAATATTGGCATTCTCCAACTTTTTTTGGAAGGATGATGTCACAACTTTAATAAACTTCTTTTAATATCTTGTGTGTGTGTGTATAATCTCACACACCTATATAACTGAATTTTCTTTTTATCTCTTTGTCTAATCCTTTAAAAAGCCCTATTAAATTTTTGGCTTTGGTATGAATTTGAAGCAATGATCCAAAGAATACTATTAATTATGCATTATGTAAAAAAAACTTACTTCCATCTGTCAGCTTTAAATAAGATACCCAATAATATCAGTGATTGTCCTTTGATTTTTGATTTTGAACAAAAGATGAAAGAGGAAGGCCTGCTTTCACAACTGACTGCTAGTCATTAATTTGTTGATCTGTAATATCCCCATTCCTTCATAAGAAAATATTTTTTCCCACTGCTCCCATTAATTCTCATTACCTACTCCAAACTCTAATGTGTCAGTTACTGTTCCAAGATAACGGCATGGCTGAAATTGAACTTGTTGCTCTGAGTGATGTCATACTATTGTTCTATGTTATGCATCTATAATATTTGCATTAGTATTTTCTACTCATTTTAATGCGGCCAGATTGTTTATTTTCAGAACACACAGTTTAAACAGCTGCAAGAAGGATTTTTTCTCGATGTTTCAAAACATTTTTATAAGCAGTTACGATTTTTAGAGTTCTATTAATGCCTATCAGTACTTCAAATAATTCTTTTGTTGTACTTTCTTTTAAATTGGCAACATGGCATTTCAAATCCCCTTTAACTTCAAATTCAATCAAAGTTCAATAATTTCAAATCTTCTTTGTTAAATCATTTCAGAAGTCCTAGGAAACTTCTCTGTGTTACACAATGCAACAGATTATGGATCAGGTGCAAATTTGTCTACTCTTTCTGTTCAATTCTGCTTCACACTGTTATTAAATGTGTAAAATTTTGATCACAACATGCAACTCCAGAATATTTATTTTGGATAAAAAATTAACTATAGTAATTCATAGTATATACTAGACATTCATGTAACATTAATGAAAAAGTCTTAGTGAGGTTATTGTTGTCACAGACAATTCAACTCAAGAATCAGTAATGAGCGAATCTAAATAGCCATCAGATCCCAGCAAGTTGTCAGGGGAAAGGTTATCAGTAAAAGCACAGGTGAACATCATTGGCTTGGAGTGAAACTTTAACAAATTAGTTTTCCATTCTATATGTTTTCTTAATTGTATTGCAACAATTACTCACGGGGATATTAAGACTGGAAAATATGACAACAGCAATTGAAATGTACAAGCAAGAATGAGTAAAGGGCATGAAAAACTTTTCAAAGAGACATTATTTTCTTCCCTACTAGCAAAGCAGAGCAAAGTCTCATACTTAACCCCTTAAATGAATAGACTAGATTTAGCAAGAGAAATAGCTGTAAATAAACTAATTTTTAAGTCTAAGAGGTGGTGGGCATATTCTAATTCACTTCAGTGATGATATATTTCCTTCTATTTGGTTTCTTTTTTAGCTGTACCTACTTTAGGTTATATGAGGTACTTAAGTGATCTGAATAACAGTCTCCATTGACTCAATGCGGAACTGAGATCCAGATCCAGCACAGGTAAGTACAGGTAATAGAATTACCTGTGATAAGACTAAAGTCACTCCATCCTTCCTGGAGCCAGAGGAGAATGAAGGGCCCTACAAGGTCCCTCTCCCACTACAACACTGTAAATGCCTCTTTACATCTCTGTCTCTCTCTCTGAACTCTAAGGACTCTGGGGAAACTAGACTCCTAATTTAGGAGCCTGAGTTAGGTGGGACAAACCTTGCCTCAGGCCCCCAGTTTCGGTGCCTGAGTGGAACTGAAAATAGATGTTTCTAGTAGTCTAAATTAGTTTGTGAGTATTCTGCACTGAAGCAACTTGTCAAAGTTATGCAGGATATTTAACCTTTTAGTGGCTAAAAACTTAGACAAAAAAAGTAACGGTGTCCCTATATTAGAGGTAGAGAACTCAGTTAAAAAGATTGAAGGACTGATCAAAGACTCAGAAGAACTTCTCCCCTCTTTTTCTGAGGCTTTCAGTTTTTTGCCCAGTGTCAGTCAAAACTGCAGATCACAAGTCTGAAGCATGTACTTGTGACTCTCCCACCTTGTTCTCTAAGCACAACATCAGCCTTTAAGCTCTGAATGGTGGAGCAGAAATTCTGCAATATCAACTTTTTTACAGTGCTGGAAACCTTACTTTACCTTTTCTGTTTGCAATGGAATATTTTAATCATAGTGCGAGGGCTATGGCCATAATTCTTCCTGTTAAGTTCTACTGCTGAATAAAAGATACAGTTGCTGCTGATGGGAATGAAATGCTATTACTTCATCAGTGGTCATGTAAAAATAATTATATCTTCAATATTTACATGTATATGGTTGAAGTAGATTACTGATCACCCTTTATTGAAAACTATAATTCTCAATTATATTGTAAATTACAAATATAAAAATAATTTAACTTCTACCTATCTGCCATGCACAGTGTTGTTAAGGTTAATTTGCTTATCCTGAGACCTGAGCTGTGGTAGTTGGTGCTTTGAAGCTCATTGTGCTAGACTTACATGAACTGGAAATCTTGCTTCCTCATCTCTGGTGTGGCAGCTTCTGTGCCTGGCTGTGGTACTAACACCTGCTGTAGTCACACTAATGACATTTCTGCTGTGCCTGACTTTGTCTGGAACAAACCATGTCATATCTTTCAAAAATAATATGTTTATTTATACTATCTTTGTTTAATGGTGTATATAACAAACAGGTTCGTACTTAAGATTTCCAAAAGGAAGATAGACTTGAAATATAGTCCTGGTAAAAACTTTCAGACCCTTTTTATTTGATGGTTATTCTTTTGAGCAATCAGTAGTTGTTCAATACGTGGAAGAGCAAATTCTACCTCTCCTCTAGGTAAAATTAAAATAGTACAGTTTCCTTAATGAGCTCCTGAGAGTACGCTAAAATGAAGTTGCACTAATTCATCCAGTGAAAAAATGCCTTTGTATTCTTGATAGTTATGGTTCATTCTTTTTGTCAGATATACTGCAAATTTCTGGACTAGAGTATCTGAAATATTAAAAGGTATTTTATTTGTTCTTCCTTGAACACAGCCTCCTCTCAGTGTCTGTAGAATCAATTTCCTTTTTAAGAATATATAACAACTGAGTCCAGATACTCTTCCAGCTATGCAGGGCTTTGAATATGAGGAAGTCCTAATTCCCAAAGCAAATAATGGCTTCACTAACTGATCATTGCATAACATCATTGTGTGTTAACCCTGAAGTACAAAATTAAAGATAGAGCTATCTCTGAAAAAAAACAAACCAAACCAAAACGAACCCAAACCAACCAACCAAACAAAACCCACAAACAAACAACAACAAAACTAACACAAACAAACAAAAAAGCAAACAAAAAAACCACTTGGGTATTACAATGTCTCTCTGAGCTTTTAAGTACCAGATATTCATCCACAAAACCTTAGCTTGGCTGCTTGACTGCACCACAGGAGCAGTTGCATTCTGCAAGGCACTCATGTTTCTACCACGGCCCATCTGGTGTGCTTATGGTTCACCTAGAGACCTCAGATAGCACAGAGTGTTTCAGTGGTTTAATAATTGATTATCTGATAGACACATAGCATCCAAGTCAGGCACCTTCTTCCTACACATGGCACATCACTCATGTTGCAAAGCAGGGTATGTCTAAAATGCCCATAAACAAAAGACACTTTGCTCACCTATGGGATTTAGATGCCTCACGTAGGTAAGACATAGTGGTTAACCAGCATTTATCAATAATGATAGAGATGCACAGGAGTCAGATACAATTTCAGAGTTTTACACAAAGTATTGCAGAAAACAGGTGCTAGAAATTAGCTTTTGATTTTCACCCAGTGAGTGTTGGAACCCACTGGAGATCGCTTTTATTCTTGCATCTGATGAAAACGACATTATTTCATCCAAACGAGAATACTGTCAAAAGAAGGAATGCACACCATCACACTGCATAGCCTGTTGTTTGGGCTGTCTCCTAAGGTAAAAAATATGTTCGAATCACTACAAGAAATATTTGAACTCGTTCTCCCCCCAAGGGAAAGTATGACAATTAGCAAGCAGATGACTAAAAGGAGCTTTTTCTACATTTTTAGCTATTTCTTGAGAAAAAAGACGGGAGAGTATTTAGGGTTATGAATCCTGATTAGGGAGGGACATATTCCTTTAGCCAGCCATACAGGCAGAGGAAAACAAAGTTATAGCTATTCTTTACTTCTGCTATTGAACAACTGTGATAACTCACCACTTGCTCTGTTGCCTCCTGCATGTCACTCTGAGACAATTATCTCCTTCTTCTTGTTGAAGGGGCAACCCAAGGGCACACTGAATACTGTGGGAGCTAGTGGGGTGCAAGTGTTATGGGTGATCCAGGGGTGATGCAGTAGTCTCCCATGAGACATCCATGATCTGTTGCAGCTTCCTCCAGCTTAGATGGGGTTCACTCTACTCAGAAAAAAAATGCTGTGGCCGTGTGAGGAGTCCCTCCTTTTGCTCAGTTCCAAATAACATCTTTCTGTGCAACATGCCTTTCCTGAGTTCACAAATTTCTTATACTCCCGCCACTTTCTGATAGGCAAAGGGAGCACTAACCTCTCCATGGAGCTGTCTGACCCTCATATAGCTTTCTGATCTGTGTCACAATTGGGGTACGCCTGAGGCTTTCTCTTTTGCCTCCTGAATAGTACCAGTCTTTGTTGCCCTGTTGGCCTGTGCTTGAATGAATCTTTTGGGTGAATGACGTATTTGTTGACGTTATCCATGTTGGTGTCACAGAGAAGGATGTTAAAATGACCTAGCCTTATTATTCACATGATAGTCACTGATAAAACCTCTGTACTTACTAAATTCTGTCACACCATGATATATGACAGCCCACATTTATTATAAGCAATATCGTGGCTTTTAGAAAATGCTTTCTCTTTTCAAACAGCAGAGCTTTACAGGGAAATACATGAGTCTCTACTTCTGCAATTCTAACAGCCAAAACTGGGTAAAGCAATAAAGCTCTAAAGATAATGAACACAGAACTGAGTCACTGTTGGAAAGACAAGGTCTAACTAGAAGGAAGCACGAATAAACTACGTTTTACATATCTTAATGTTTAAAATCATATTACTGCATGTTATATATCATCACACACACAAAGATTGTAACTTCCCTCTAGAAGTAACAGCCTACATCATAGAGTGTATACTCTAGGTTGCTTAGCTGGTATGGTACAGATATATCTGACGTTTCTTACTCAGCTTTCATACTCAATAAAAGTGTTATTTTAATACAAAAGACATGGAAGTTGTGTAATTTCCTATTTTTTAAAAAAGGGAAACCTGAAAAAACAAACAAAACAACAAAACCAAAAAAAAACACAACAAAACACAAAGACTGTGACACTGGTGTGGTTAAGCAAGAGATTTTAAATCCTTACATTCTGCATAAAAAACATGGACATATGGGCTAAGCAGATAGCTTACAACAATTTGCTCGTGATTATTCCATGAACCATAGAAGGGAGAAATGCACATAAACATACAGCACTGAGTCTAATGTACAGATAGATAGTTCCTTTGGACAGATTTGTGGCTAGCCAGATAGATTTGTGTATAAGATACGGAAAATTAAGTGTCCATGACTGACATGATCTTTTTCATACATGTTAAAAGGAAGAAGTGTACAGTTTTCAGTATGAATAGGATATGGATGGTTTGTTCTCTTACTTGCCTTCAGGAAATGCCAGACTACGTGGATTCGTTGTGAGAGAGAGAAGAACATTCTGAGGCGAATTATTGCTTACAACGAACTGAGAGCCTGGGTCCGTCTCATGATTTTAGCCATTACTGACAACGAATTTATCTATAAAGTGCATGCTATAACTCCAGATTAAGTGCATAATTATGTAACTATAAAGAGTACTATAACAAAATGGCGCACCCACTTACATTATGAAGTTTAAACCAGAAATAAGTCCTGATGAATCTCTCCTAAGAATTTTTCTTGCTACTTTGAGACCAAAAGAACCAAACTGTTACTGAACATTTGGGTTATGTTATGGATTATGTTATGGGTTATGTATTGGAATATGTTATGCTAGGAGGTATTACTAAAGCATTGTGACTCCTAGGAATGGTCATACACTTAAAGTCTAATGCTTATTTTAGGGTCAAATAAAAGGATCAACCTCATGCTTAGTGACATCAGCAGAAGTATAGAGCCATGACCTTAGTTAGAAACTGATATGCAGGCCTGGTTTTTCTTCATGACCATTTTGTTTCTATTTACAATATTATCAGTGACCTACCAGTAAACCCCACTGGCATTATCTGAACGATCTCTTAAGTATTTTAAGTAATTACTTAATAAAGGTGTGAGTTTATCCAGGATCCCAGTTTCTCAACTAAACAAAAAATTGGGTTAGTGCAATAAAACAGCACTGAAATGGCAGGAGACTCCAACTGCTACCGCCAGAAAGGGAAAGGCTTTGTGAAAATGATAGCAACAAAAATGACTTACCATCTGAAAACTGTGAGAAATCTAAATGGCTCAATCTGTTTAGCTTTTAAATACTCTCAAACAGTGTTTTGTTTTTAGAAGTTAAACACCCTAGCTGTGAGAAACAATAGAATGGAAAAAAGAGATAACATGCAGCCATGTCTGGAAGTTAAAAGAAAAAAAAAGTGAATTTGTAATGGAAGTCATGAGCTGACTTTTGTTGCCACAGTCATTTGACATTTTTTGTCTTTTTCTGACTTGAAGTCAAGAGTGGATTCCTTTTTGAGCATGTGGAAATCAACGGTATCTTCAGTTTTAGTTCCTGTGAGTTTAAACATGAGTCTTCCATGCAGACATTGCTAATGATGGTATGAGGCTGGCATTGTTCTTTTGGGTCTCAGAGATATTTTCTGCCAGCAGGGCTCACAGCAGTAAAGCTCCAACGAAGATTATGGAATAGAGTGAGTTTTAATTAGCACTGACTCTTACGCTTATTTTCCCACTTTAATTCTCCTTGCCTCTTCAATCCATTCCTTTCTCCACCCTTTTCCTTACACCATGTTTTATCTCAGCCTTTGCATCTTCAGCTATTTCTCTTCCATCACAGCAATCTTACTCGTGGGGCTTCATCTTACTGCCCAGAATCTGCCCCACTTTTCTACTGCCCTTCTTCTCATCTCGGCTTTCTAGACCAGCTCATCCCAGTGTCCCTCCCACATCCCAGCTCTTTGATGAACTTGACTTTCTGTCTCTTATCCCATCCACTTTCCATATAGTGTTTTCTAATTTTATGTTACTAAACAACTGTTTATATTCCAGTCTCTCCTTGTTTTCCAGCCACAGTCATTCCGTTTTGTTTCTCATACGGCCTTCCAGGCCCAGATATAGTTCTCAATCTCAACACTTTTTGTAACATATTTATTTTCCCTGTGGAAAGTATTATTCAGTCATCATAGGTTAGTTTCTGTCTACTTGCCAGGGTACCAGGGGCCTGGGCTTCCTGCTGTCCATTTGCATACTTATGTCTATCCTCCTTGCCTCTCAGCCCTGGACTGTGTACACTCAGTCACTCTGTAGAAATGGAGCAAATGCAGACTTGTCACATGTGCAAACTCTGAGGTGACGGAATATGATAAATTCTTCTTTGTTGATGGAACATGAACTTTTGGACCAGCATCAGCATCAGCAGGAGGATGAAAATACGCCTAATGAGCATGAAGATTTTCTATTTTAAAATGAAAGTCTCTATTAAGAGTATGCGAATTCAAGGTCTTTTAACTCAAGAAAATTTGAGAGACCAAGGAAAAGAACCATAGCTTTAAAAGCTTTTGAAGGTGAAGAATCAAGCTATGTGTGCCTCTCCATTTCTCAGACCAGTGTGGTCTACGGGTAAGACTTTCAAGCAGCATTAAATTATGCCAGACGCTAAGAGCTCCTAATGGGCCACTTGGATAGAGTTAGGATACAGTACAGTTCAGTCACATTCATTTTCATAGTCAGGCCATATGAATATGGGTACAAGATTTTGACAGCTCTTTTTCTGCTGGGAGTATCCCCAGTTTGGATTCAATCCCTCTCTGGAAAGATGTGACCTCCGTTCACCTCCTTTACAGCAGGTGACAAGCAACAGACTGTCTCAAAGTTACAAGATTGTTTTCAGCTAAATATTAACACAACCATTTTTGCACTGTTTTTATGTTTATTTTTTGAAATCCATCCCTGCATACAAGCCATTTCCTTCTCTAACTTGGCACGACACCAAACCCACTTTCTTCTCAGTTGATTCTTCTAAACATCTTAATGATTGTGTCAGCTTCCTGTAATTGTTCCTTCAGTATAGGATTTCCTCCATCTCCTCCTACTAGCTCAGGCAACGTCCTTCTGGTTTTTGCTTTAAAATGCTTGGACATGAGACACAGACAAAAAGAAGAGACCGATATATATCAAGTGCAGATAGTCTTAAAAACAAATGGGAAAACCAGAGACTTGAACTATTCTTGTACATGCTAGGTTTGCTTAGGATCTACAAGCAATCTGTTGCCTTTAAACAGTTGTGTTAGAATGACGTCTCAGGAAAAGGAAAAGGAAGCATGAGGACATTGAAGAGTAACCAAAAATAAGATAGTGATGTAAAGAAGAAAGAGACTAGTCGGGCTATGGTATCTTCCATTATTATTCAGTATTTAGGCAACACTTTGTAAACATGATTTAACTCTCACGAACTTCATACCAGCTCTCACAGTAAGAACTGAGTATCATCTTCATTGTATAGTGGTGGTAACATAAGAAGAGTCTCCAATGGCATGAATGTCAGTAATCTTAGTTCCAGTCATCATGTCAGTATTAAATTTGACTCGAAAGCTAAAGGTATTTGGTTAAAGCCATACAAAATGTTTACAGAAGAAATTCAGTAGATCCCAACTCACATTTTGATCTCTTGATATGCCCCCCTTTCTTGAGGATTTCACAGGTTTATAGAAGTACATTGTATTTTTAATAAGAAACTGGTCCTCATGGGGGTATAGATCACAAAAATAGTACATCACCCTGGAAAGGTGATGACTCTGCTGAGCATAAGTACGTCTTAAAAATATCTAGGAGAGTTACATTGCCTCAGCATACAGCCCTTCAAAACAGTTACGCAAATGATTAGTTCATCAGGAAAGAACTAGTGAATGACACAGTGGCCTTTCTGTGCTAGGCAGGGGCCCGCATTTCATAGACTGACCCAATCTCTTTGTCCAAGATTACTGATTATTTTCCATTTGCTGAGGATGACAAGTGTTGTTCATAATGGGGGAAAAAAAACAGCCTGCCTTCCAGCACCTCCATGTCTCCCATCAGTTAGATAGTGGATGGCATTCATATGGGTGTCACTTTGCTGTGTGTGCAGGTTCTTAAGCTTAGTGCTTTCATTTCCAAAGCCTCTACTAAAATACCACCTAGCTCTATAGACTTCTAAAGGATAAAGTGCCTAAAGTTTCCTCAGTAACATAGCTGCACACTAGAAGTATTTTTGTGAGAATGGTCTTGCTGACAGTACTGAGGCAGTAGACACCTGAGCCTTGCTGAGACCTATAGACTGCATGTTCTTCAATCTGTCCATCTACATGGCCAAATTGTGTGCTTTTTTTCTGAAGAGGCCTCTCTGCTCAGATCTTGCAGAAGCAGTGGAAGGGGCAGTGATGCTCCTTGCATCCCCTCCAGTAGCCAGGTGACTAGAAAACTCAAATGGGCTGTGGGAGACTTGAATTCACAACCACCTTCTGCCTGAGGTGATGTAAACGCACACGTTCAACCAGTAAGACCAGTGTACCATCCACCTGGCCTGGATGTCCTAGAAAACAGGGAGCTTCTGCAGCATCCCTTGCTAGAGCTCTCCTATCTCACGGAGAATAACCAAAAGAGAAATAGAGAGTCCAATATCCCATCAATCAGATAAGCAATTGTCAACAGTATCTATGACTGTTAACTGGTTTAACCAAGAACTTTCTTTCTGTCTCTTTTCCTACCATTGCTTTTCTTCTATGAATTTAAGTATCTCATCATATAACTAAACTGTAATGTCAGGTGAGTCAGGTCTCGCCTGTATACATGGAAACAGAAAGAAATCAATGCTGGTTGTGTGAATTTGTCTAACTACAGAGTATGGCAAAAAGTAATTGAAAAGACAAATGAGTTGCTTTCACTTTTAAATGCACACAACAAGATAGTATGTGAAGCTGTTGAATAACTTCTGAATTTTCATTATAGGAAAAAAAAGGCTATGCAACCTGAGTTTTACATCATACACTGTATTCTAATGATTTTAACTTTGAATGGAAGAGACAAAGAGATGATGGTTCATTATTTGGTGGTCCTTCATTGACCACACATATACAATTTTTAAAGGAGAAGGAAATAGCACGCTTAAGAGCTTAAATGGTGAAACAAACTCATACACTGTGCATTTTACTTGAAAATGCGTAAGTGAAATCTGCCTGAAGGATGAGAAATTCAGGTGTGAAATGGGTGCGGCTACAGTTGCAAACTTAATAAGACATGAATTTGTTTTTTCCTTCAGTGTGTAGTATTGACATGCCTGTGGCTGCAGGCACATATGAGACTGAATATGATTGAGGTGCTGGCAGCAGATAGAAAATTGTAGTATACTAAGCATTTTTTTGTAATTAATACACTCTTGATTATACGTTTTTTTAAAAAGTACTTGTGAATCTCAGGTTTCTGGGAGACACAGTAAATGTCTTATTTGATTGTATTTCATTCCATTAGAAATACTTCCCATACCATCAGCAAACTCAGCACCTTCAATAGCATGGTAAGTACTGTGAGACACTGTCAGATACGGTTTGTTTTGTCTCTCCTGACTAGGGGAGGAATTCCGTTCTCAATATGTTTAGTTTTCTTGGCCTGCTTTTAAAAATCCATGGTGCTCTGAAATGCCCCTGTGGTTATGATCCACTGTCATGAATCATCCTCAGCAGGTCAGCTGGAATTCTGGATGACAGTCCTTAATCCAGACTGTGACTAAGCCTTTTAGCTGCACTAGTACCAAATGAGAGAGTGTCTTGCGTACAGGGACTTAAAGCTAGGTGTCCAAAAGGATGGGGATATCGAAAGCTGAGATCTGAAGCTCCTGCTCCGTTGTCAGCTGATATAGGAGATAGAAATATACTGTCATGGTGAGAAATGACAACTGTGTTGAAAGGGCAGGGTGCTTAGGTTTCGTTTTCTATGATCAGGTATTTCCTGCTGTACTTCTGTGAATTTTTTTCAAATATCCATCTGAGCTAAAATCTCAGTTCCTGAATTATGTGGTTAAAAATGAAGAATATAGCTACACTTAGCTGTTAGTTATCCATTGGATAAGTCTTTCCTTTGATCTCTAATCTTCCAGTTTACATTTTTGCCTTATTGTTGGTCAGGCTCAGGAACCCATTCTTTCTGTGTAAGTGCCCTTATGGGCGTGTAAAAGGATCTGTCTCTCTATAAATCAAAAAATAATCAAGATTTCTACGCAAAATTGAGTAAGTTGAACAAGAAAATATACTAAGTTGAACAAAAAAGCATTGGTCAAAGACGCCCTGTAACCTTAAGGACAGGAGTTTCATTAGTGGGTCAGAAGAGCAGGTTCAAATCTCTATTTGTGTGTGTGAATATAGAGGGAAACTCATTTTCAGCAGAGTGCTGGGGACTGGCAAAACCCTGGCAGGGCTTTGGCAGAGTATCTCAGAAGTCACGGCTATAAATTTTGAAAGATAAATAAGTTGCTGTTCTCCCTGTGCCTTGGTGAGGGTGAGCACAGGAGTCTCTGTTATGCTTTTGCCACCAGCATATCTAGAAAACTGCTCGCTCAGTACTCTGCTCTCTCTGACCCTCATCACACTGGAAGGGGAGTCACGATATGTGACCCATGGCTGCTGGTCCCACGGCAGAGAGAAAGTCAAGAAGGCAGGTATTGCAACAAGGAGCAGGACCTTTTTTCGTAGAGAGCCTAAACACTGAATTTCAACTTCACTTAATACTTCAAGGAGGTTAGTGCAGAGAGCAGGATGTTTCTGTGCCTTGTGTTTATTGTGCCTTATTCCTGCTGTATACCTGGGCTTTATACAGTGTTCATTGCTGGGAACATTCAACATCAGGTTTTTTATGCATCATAACAGTAATCAAAGATGCATTTTGACCAACTTTATTATCAGATAACTGCTGTAACTGTAAAATCAGATAAGCATGCTGAAGGAAACCACTATGTACAGTCTTACCTTGGACAATCACATACCTTAAGCATATGAGATTAAGCAAAAGTCCTCCAAAAAATCCTTTAAAAAAGACAAACAAAGTTGTTTATCCTCCAGAAAGAGGAGATTCACAAGCTTCTGGCATGGTCCATTTACCTT
The DNA here is from genome assembly GCA_013399365.1 of Pampusana beccarii. Classification (NCBI taxonomy): domain Eukaryota; kingdom Metazoa; phylum Chordata; class Aves; order Columbiformes; family Columbidae; genus Pampusana; species Pampusana beccarii. The sequence goes on from VWYH01011234.1 coordinate 287,365, forward strand.
TCCTTTCACTCCCTTTGCGGCTGAATACCTTCACAGAGTTTCTCTGAGAAAATGAGCTTTAAGAGCAATTCTCTGTTTTCATTTGTGCGTGGTGGCAAAGGGCCATTAATTTTTGTCCCAGCCAGGAGACGTGAACGCAGCAATCCACTTTTCCTCCATTTACAGACTCAGATATTATTAGAATGCCCAGATCTCTAGACTCTGATGGTCTGCTATTCTAAAAAAAACTTTTGACTCGAGGACGGAGGAGAAAGAGACAACTAAACTGAGAGCTCAAGCAATGGACAGACCTTGGTGGTATCTCAGAAGCTTTTAAGTCATGACAATGGATTCCACACTGTATTTAGCAAATGAAATTCCCACCTTTCTCCCACTTAGGCATGAATGCTACATAACCACAAAAAGTGTGGAATTTCCTCAGGTAGTGGGTGCCTGTACAGAGACAAGAGAGAAACGGTTACTATGAAATAAATAGGTAGTAAAATCATTCTGATGGATGACAAGAGTTGGAAATTTTTCAGTGAGAAAAGCTGAAAAAGAATCAATGATGAAACCATCTTATTGTGCCCTTGGCCATGCTTTATAAAATATCTCATAGGAACAGGTATCCTCAGCAGTCCTTTCTTCTTCCTGTCATTTTATTATCTGCCAAATAGAACACATTTTTTTTAATGAACGATGATTCAGCCCAGTGTGGAGGCAAGAGTAAATAACACAGCTGATAGAAATGACACTAGTTGCCTATTTAAGCTGGATTTGTCCCAAACTTTGTTACTAAACTTGCAGTTGCAGGTTTAGCAGCTGCTTGAAGCTCATGACAGCAGATTCTTTAAGGCAAGAAATGCTTTTTACTATGTATTTATGCAGGACATGTATTTATGGCATAATGGGCCCCAATTTCTTTTGGCACCTCTAACTGCCTTTATAATACAAATCTTAATTATAATAACAAGCTTTTGGTACTGGAGCCAAAGGATTTCTGTGTGTGCGAGGATTTCTGTGTATGCCCTGGTATACTGGTCCTCAGTTCTAATTGTGGCCTTTGAAATCATTTGTACTGAGATGCAGTTGAAAGTCAGAATAACAAGACCATTAATAATAACAGCAGTGTGAGACCATAGCGCTGTATGGTAGAGAACACACAAGAGGACTGCATGGGTTTAGATCTGTGTTATGATAATGAAGCCTGGGTGCCAAGAGCTATGATTTCTACTCACATACCTTGAGTTCCAGCCAAGTCAGAGTTCTAGGGAAAATTAACTCTTGTTGGAAATTTCTTGAAGTATTTTTGGCATCAGTCCATTTATAAAGCCAGTTAAAAAAAAAAAAAAAAAAAGGTAATTAAAATCTGTATGTCCCTTATGGAAGCCTGAGGTCTTTAGGAAAAAGAAATACAGGGCAGTACAGGGGAGAAGTCAAAATGCTCTGTGGAACCACTGAGCTCTCTGCAGAGATGCATCCCCTTTATCTCTTTTGCTAAATGAGACAGGAGCAATTTTCTGTCTCTAAGAACAGGTGGCCCAGTGTAGCTACTGTTATGCTGTATAGTGTCTAGCCTCCTATGAATCTTGAAAGGTGCCCTTCCAGGGCTGTAGAAGAACTATTTTCCATGGTTTTTTTTTTCAGTCAAAGCATCTGAAATAACCTGAGTATTATGTTGGGAGTCTCACCAGAATGATGTTTTCTATATGAGGTAGAGGTTATGCACAGCTTGCTCTGGAGTACAGCTTGAGGAGTGTTTGGAGGTGCAAAGCTGAGATGATGTTGGAACACTGTTGAGGCTGGAGGGAACAAAACCTGGTGCCATGGTGTCTATACTGCCTATTGGAATTGATCCCTGCATGGGCTATCCCTCCAGCCAGTCTCAGGCACTGCTTCCCAAAGAACTGGAATAAGCCAAAGAAGCCTGGATGTACGCTTGCAGATAAACAGTCTGGATGATGACCAGGCCAGTGCTCAAGCTTGTTGCTTGCCCTTTTTTATTTAGCAGTATGGAAAGAGCTGAAATATCCACACACCCTAGGATTAGGTTGCCAAGGGAACTGCAAACATTGGGCTTAATTGACTGGGACACTTGACAGCACATTGCTTTAATGCTATTATGCAAGACTGGTTTTCACTAAATCTAGGGGTCAGTCTTCATACATGGGGGTGGGCTAAGACGAAGAGCTTGAGAGGCACATCGTAGCCATAAATATCCAGGGTTTTGGCAAAGTCTGAATAGACTTCCTTGTCACTCCTTTACTCAGACAGATGACTTGCTCTTCTCAAGCAAGGTCACCTTATCTCTCTTACTCCCTCAATTCAGGAGCCAGCCTGTCTTTGGTGAAGCTTTACTGCTGTTTCTGTTACTTCTTTCAAATGGAAAAGCTCTTCTTAAAGCTGTCAGGAGGAGAAAAGAGAAGATCTTGGCTTACTGCCATACTCCTTGTTTATGGAAGTTAATATGATATAGAGCATGGGAACGGTAGGACAAAGAGCTGCGATCTTGCACTTGTCAAGTCTTGCCCTTGGTGTTCTGCGCTGACTCTGCAGGATCACCAGTGTGGTCTTTTTTCATCTGCTCAGTACATGAGGTATATTTGCACCCCACATGGTCTTTTTCTCTCCTTTTTCACTGCCTCTGTCCTAAGGGATAACTGAGTGCAAGAGCATGAAAGGATTCTGATCTCAACTGATGCTTAAAATTTGTGCATACTCTGAGGGATTGTGTGCATACCTTGTTGCCTACATGAGTCAAGCTGGCCGCTTCTTCCTGTCTCTGCCCATATTTTTAGCATTCCTGTCTAACTAAATTTAATTTAAAAATATCTTTTAGCTGAGATCACATGATCCTGCTGTAGATTTCTGTGAGTATCAGTTTCTGATGCTCTCCATACCTAACTTTTTATCCTCGTTTGGGGCAGAGGGAGTGGTTCAAATGGTTAGTATGGCCTGAAGCACCTTTTCTCAGGCACATCCCTTCAAACTCTATGCCTCTAAATGCATTACGAAGTTGTATAAATTAAAAAGAAAAAAGAAAAAGAAAAAAAACCCAGACTTGGTTAGAAATGAACCTTCCCAACTAACTTTTACAATTTAAATCACAAACCAAAGCCATTTGCAGAACACACATGAAAATGCTTTTCTTTCGGTGATAGATGTGCTTCTGTGCTATTTCTGATTAGTATAACCAATTTCAATAGAAATATCTCTTTTTAGGAGGTGAATGAGACAGATTTAACAGATGGATGGAGAAGATGGTTGCTCATGCTTCTCAATCTTTACGAATGAAGGAAAGATGGGAACATTTGGTATATATGCCCTTCCATGCCCACATACTGACAACGCAGCGTGGGAAGGCTGGCACCACATATCTTTTCCGCTGTTTTTAAGGAACTTTGACCTACCTGACAGACTCCAAAGCACAACCAGGAACTCTGAACTAAAGAATGGCAGAGGCAGAAATCACCAAGTAAAGCTTGATCCTCCCTCTGGATGCATCAGTAACAAATTTTCAAAATCTCTGACAAGACCTACAATTTAGCTGCAGGATTTAATACTGGAAGATTGATGTGTTTACTGTAATGGCAGTAAATTGACTATCCAGAAAGAGCTGTATATCTTTGCAGTGCAGGAAGTGTCTGTGTCTGAGGGAGATAGAAGGAAGTTATATCTGCAGGCAGATAATCAAAACAAAATGATTGCACTAAAACCATGAGAAATAATTAGAGAAATAGATCGGGAAGAAAGAGAGAAGGAAGTATAGAGACTACTTTGAGTGTCAGCCTTTTTGTTTACATTGACCCGAAATTATGGTCTAATTTTAGAAAATGACAATGTCTTCTTAACCCCACAGAAGATTCTGAACGATTCTTCTTGCTACAGGATTTTACTGAACGGAAAATCTCTCTTAGCATCAAGTAACGTGGTTTTAAGGAAAAAAAAAAAAAAAGGTATTTCAGAAGCCTCTGCTACACATTGATTGCATTTAATTCGAACTAGAAAATCTTGACAAGTCAAAGGCTAAAAATTCTCAATAATCAATGAGATTGTTTTCCATCTGCATCTGTAGATATCATGCAAGATGAGATAGTTCCTGACTTCTACATGCAACTGTTGACACGTTGTTCACAGACTTGTACATACATTGCAGACAGTAGCATTTGGAGAAATTTAGAAAACTTAGATATCCAGATGGAAAAAAAAATCTTTTCTACTCCCCCTCTTCCTCTTTTGCCTGGATTATATGCAATACAGAAGCCTAGATGAAGATAATGGTGCATGAAGTACATGGTACTCAGTGCTCTTCTAAGGCATCTGCTATGTACATTCCTCGCTGTGCGATATTTTCAAAGCTGCTATGAAGAAAACTGCTTGCCAAAGGGAGAATACCAGAAAGTGAAATATTTCTGCCTCTTGTGCAATCACAAGGAAGTGACCTTGGGCAGGACCTTGAAATGAACTTTCTGTGGGCAGCAGATGTGTGTGGTCACAGCAAGCCACTGTGAACACAAAAGGTATGCCTTATCTGCCGGGCCAGCCCTTCTGTTATTTCATTTCTATATCTCCTTTTCTCACTTGTGTTGTACTTTTAGTTGTTTGGCCATTACGTCTTCGGGCAGTAGTCTTCCTCCATTTCTCTGGTCTATAGTCTTCTCCCTCCACCTTTTGCCTATAATTTTTTTTTTAAACTTTTTTTTTTTTTTTTTTTTTTTTTTTTTTTTTTTTTTTTTTTTTTTTTTTAATTTTTTTTTTTCTTTTTTAACCTTATCTCCATTTTAGAATAATAGTTTTTTTTTTTTCTTTTTTTTTTTTTTTTTTTTTTTTCTTTCTTTTTTTGTTTTTATTTTTTTTTTTAATTTTTTTTTTTTTTTTTTTTTTTTACATTTATAGGTACTGTTCAATGTCTTTGGAAACTATTGTATAACTGATGTAACCTTATCAGCATTGTAGAAGAATAGTTCTTTACTGCTCTTCAGGCTAAATTCTGTGTGCTACGTACTGGACTTTGCCACACGGTTTTCAGTCTCTAATCACAAAAAAAGGATCTAAATTTTCCTACAGTATCTTCGCCTTTTTGTTTGTGTCTTTTCCGTTGTTTTTACAGAATAAAGTGAGGAAGGAGGTAGAAGGTCTATTGTAAGGGTTCACCCTCAAAGACAAGTCATTTAATTCTCTGTGCTGTGTCTATCAATTATTTTCTCACATTTCTACAAGAATATTTCAGCAAAACCAAGATGATGGGACTGTAATAATAATCGTCGCCCTATAATAGGCTTCCCAGAGACTCAACTGGCAGTTTGACAGTCCTCTGCCATAGTCACTACACCCCGCTGATAAAACTGCTGTTGCCACAAATTGATCCTGACAAAAACAAATTCAGCTCTATTCTGAATTTCAGATGTGACCTTGGTGGGTTTACAAGTTTAACCACCACACTGGGCACAAAATACGTAGCACAAAAGCCATGTACCTAAAAAAAATATCCCAGCCCTTCTCTTTTACTATCTGTTTATTCTCACTATTGCATTATTATTTTAAACTGTTCTGTGGTATGGCTAAAAGTCAAATTCAACATTTTTTAAAGCACATGAAAATTATCCACCACTGGTTATAAAACTTACTTACCTGAGCACAGAATATCTGTCCTTAACCAATTTGTGATTGAGATATCCTAGCCCCTACCAATAGCAGTCTGTGAAACAGTATCATAAGGCAAAGGTTAGAATGATGAGGGGGAAAGAAGAGGAAAAAACAACATATAAGTTGGGATCACTATAAAATCCTGCCAAAATAGGGGGATCTTTTATTTTATACATGCACTGTGAATACAGTAAATGTTGTGTAAATACGCTGTATAAATACAATTGTGAACATATGGCTGAACTAAAATCCTCATATGAAAACCACCAGTCTTGATAAATGTTTCAGCATATCTGTAATTTTTACTCAACTTCTGGACTTGACATCTCAAAAAACCCACTTTTGATGGCACCAACATATTCTCGAAATTACATGTTTTTAACTATGTAGATTCAAAATAGTATTGCAGAGGAGAATAAGCAACTGGGGAAACTACTTGGAATCACCATCTCTGGAAAACTTCACTGATACCTAGATTTTGTAGCCATAAATTCATTCAGTTTGCAGATATAAGGATGGAAGGCGTCCATGTCTTTGGCTCTGTCTGAAGCTCCCACAATTCCAACACTAGGTCTGGAGTATAGACTATCACCTTCCACTGATTCAGGTCAGCATGGTCTAGCATCTAGTTTTAGGACTTATTCCTGAGAAACAGAAAACATTGGCTTGAATTCCTCAAAAACCAGAATTAAACCCAGGCCTCTCACAGCCTTCCAATGTCTTATTTTATGCATGAATTCTGGGAACACCTTGAGCATTCCAAAAGAAAGGGGCATATACCTCTGTATTTTGTGAGATCTGGACTTCTAAGCTTGTGTTGATAAGTGTGTTGCATTGCTCAGAACTCAAAATTGGGTTTAAATACTAGCAAAACACTGGTCTGCAGAGCTTCAAGTCTGGAAAACATGAAAGAGTAACCAGTTTAGAGCTGCTCAGGGTTATGTGGCAGCTGAGAAGTTTTCAACAATACAATTTTGGACATAGGCACTTAAATTTCATTCCTTTAACTGTTGTCTGGTATACAAAATTCTATCTACTAATTAGATTCTGCCAGGGATGTGCTCACATACATGTCTGGGACCTTTAGTTCACCTAAAATGCATGCTGGAGAGCCATCAGCTGTCTCTCCCTGGCCTCCAGTGTCCAGGTCAGAGAGCAGTGGTAATGCTGGGGAGCAGAGGCAGTACCCACCACCAGATGCATGAACAGAATCTTCTCCCTGGGGGCACTGGGAAGAGAAATGCTGTGGTGATGTGAAAGATGGTACAATTTCTATCTAGAGACAGGAAATGAATGTGTTATATCAAATGGAATAGAATATGGACATTAGTATAGGCGGGATACAGCAGAAAAGCAAACACTGATGGAAAAGTGTCAAAGAGAGTGAGAAGCAGAGATTAACAAGAGGGAGGTGGAAAGGGAGGGTATGTATTTTCAGTGGAGATAAAAGTGAATTAATGAAGTTGCAGCTGACGTAAGTAGGAGAAAAAAGGGAGACCAACATTTCTAGGGAACTGAAAAGAGAATTAACAGTGCATGGAACAGAGATGTTGAACCTTGGAGACCTTCCAAAAGAAACTGCACTTCAGGAAGAGTCTCTCTGCTGGAGGGTGTTTCCAAGTCATCTGAACATTTGTCACTTCCCTTAGCACTGCTGGAAATGTCCCAGGCTTAACATAATGACGACAAAAGGAAAATCCCTTATTTACTTTGCGAAAACAACTCCCTGTCCAACTCTCAGTGACAAGTATTAATGAACAGTTCTGCAGGATCTGAGCTGCAGCAACATGGCAGCATTCTCATTTACAGACCTTCTGCTCTCCAACAAGATCCATCTGAATGACCTCTGTTTTGCCAGTTCTCAGGGTGTGTGTATTGCACAGGCAGCTGCAGAAGGCAAAATGCAGAGTGGGGGCATGTGGGGAGACAAGCTCATTGTGGGCAGGTTTGCGTGCAAGAACATCTGTGAGTTCTGAGGGCTAGTCTGCAGCATTTCTGTTGATTTATAGCTGAGGAGGCGCTTAGGGCTCTGAAGCAGCTTTTTAATGTTTAGTCCAACATAAAAAAAAAAAAAAAGGAAATTAAAAAAAAAGACAGTAACCCCAGATAATTAGGGTAATTCTGCTGCATGCAGAAATAAAGGTGTTTGATGGCAAAGCTGTGATTAAAATCATTATGGCTGGATGCATCCAGACAAAGTCGGAATCTTGCCTTAGTGTCCACATTAATCAGTTACTTTTATCACTGCTATTTCTCACACGCTCAGTCTGCGGGTGAAGAACGTGTGAAGGTACCTCTTTGCAATGTTGTTACAAGCTTAAAGAATAATAACATAACGCAAAGCTTTAAATACATGGGGTTTTCAGGCCAATACTACTACTTGAGAAGAACAGTCACAGTCAGTTTAGGTTTCCTTTTAAATAATGGCTTGTGTCACAGGACAAAGGATTTGTCATTTGCTGTGGGAAAGCTAAAAATAGCCTTTTGCCATGACTCAGGTCAGAAAAAGACTTTATTCTGTTAATCATCCTGCCTATTTCTTCCTCTTCTCTCCCTTATGAGGGATGAAATAATGGGCAATGTACCTGAAAAGGGTAATGGAAAAGCAGAATTTTCTGGTTATTTTTTTAAAAAAATGTTTCCTTATATATCTGTTTGCAGAAGAGCATGAAGGAGAAGATTATATTATTATACTTGTATTTAGTCTTGGCATGTCTGTGGTACTCTTCATATTAGTATATATCTCTTTCCATAAATTACCAGCTACCTCCAAAATGTGATTTCATCATCCACTCTTACTTTCAACCAGTTTCTTACAGATAAAAGGTCTTCTGGTTTGTTCCTTCTGTATCAGGGATCTTTTTGTGCTAATGCTTTGTTTAAACAGATGCTTAATAAAATTACAAGTACATTGCATGTCTACAAACCAGTCCTGCCAGGTCATAAATACTGATAATTCCCACTAAAGTGAGAGAATATCTGAGGAGGCTTTGAAGACACCGTCACATCCTCGAGAGCTTACACATGTCCTTGGGCATCCTTCACAACCTCCACTCATGCAGATAAATTTCACTGAGGTTATGCTAATGGTGTACTTGAAGCTATAGCTTGAGCTGTGGTGATCTCCTTTTTATCAGTATTGGTGCAGAGTTGTCTTTGATCTACACTTATGCATCGCCTTCCATCTCAGGATCTCAGATGGCTTTTCAAATGTTAATGAATTCTACCCATTATACCCTAGGGAAATGGAGGTGATGAGAAATTACAGGAGATACTTAGCTTCACAAATGCAACCTACAACTAAGCTGAGAACAGCCCAGTGAGATCATTTATTCCCATACTGTACAGGTAGTGCAGGTATCTGTTGCATAGGCTGCACTTAGAACATTCCTTGCCATCAAAACACTTCCCTGGTGAACAGAGATGTCTGGTGCTGATGGGAAGGGAAATTTTTCTATCTGCAGTGCTTCCCTGGAATATAGATCCCATAATTACTGCAGGGGGGATTGATTATGTTTCAAGAGTGATGTGTCAGACCACAGTTTTAATTCTCAAATTAGTGGTTCAGTATGACAACTGAAACCCAACAGAAGCTGGAAGTGGATGATGCTCATGGAGGCAAGATGAGACCAGTTGGCTGTGTGAGGCAAGAGAGGCAGTGTCCAGAGACTTTGAAATGCAGAAAAGCTGGAAGTACCTGCCTCACATTGACACTGATTTGGAGATGCCTTGGCTTCCAGGGCCCAGATCTGCTCAAAAACCTGCTCAGGCTCTGGTGCCCACAGAGTAAGTATCCAGCCTCGGTACAGATAGTTTGAACAGTGGCTGTGGAATTACTGGGTGCACGTTTGATCAAACAAAAATCCAGTAACTAGAATGCACTCATCATGGTGCACCTCAATAATTTAAGGAAAGGATAAGTCTAGAGCATGCTTATTACATGGTAAAATGTTCTGAAAGAAAAAATATCTACTTTTCAGCTTTTCGATGTTTGAGTTTCAATGTTGTCCTTTAGACGTGTGATATCTAAAGAGAGCTTGCACTGTAAAATAGGTGATGAATGAATATGGAACATTTGGTTTATGTAGATTTCTATGTGGGAAAAAAATAATTTTAATTTACAGTTTCACTTGGTTAAATCATTGGTGCTAGCTGCTTTCATATGCATGAGAAGAAATTGGGCAGTTCTTTTATCACTGGTGTTAGGTTGAAGCGGCAAAATCAAATTCATGTAAATCACTTTCACATAATTATCTGGCTTATCTTCAACGGACATTAAAACATTACTTAAGTTCACAGCCTACATTCTCAAGTAACTGTTCACTTAAAAAAAAAATCCATTTTTACACTTAAAATCTCTGAATGACAAGAAAACTATGTGACTGAGCGTGCTGTAAGCAAACAGATCTCTCAATTATTATTTTAAGCATTTCTAATAAGCTGAAAATTAAACTAATAGTTCTATATTTTTCCTTAGGAATAAGTCATGAAAAGAAAAAAATTAACTTATTTTGGAACTTAATGCCACAACAGTCTGTGTTGTAGTTGTTGTTCATGTATCTTGTATCTCCCGTCGTAACAGAGCATTGTAATGAAACCATATCATGGAATATAACAAACTCTGGCTTGTCTATCCTTCTTTTTTTCCAGTACAAGAAAGGAATAGTTGTAGTGAATAAGATGACAGCATGCTTGAAAAATAATGAGAATATATTGCTATGCTCACCCGTGAATCTTAAATCAATTCATTTTACTTTAGAGCATGAGTACATGAAGTACAGTATCAGTTTCAAATTTTAGAGAGTCCACTGATCTTAAATGCCTTTATTTTAAATTATCAAACCTGAACCGTGTTTTAGGAAACCTGAAAATGAAGGCCACTGTATATTTTCCACATTTTTGGTCTATTTCATTTGCAACAGTGCCTTAGTTTTGAATGTGAATTCTTTTTCTGACAATGATGAGCAGAAAGGATTCAAAGACAGTCAGACTGTCTAAGAACTAGAATGAGATAGTACTTAATTTGGTTATGTCCAGTACCGCTGCTGAAGTGTAGCAGGAAAGAGTCACATATGACATGTGACACATTTTTAAAGTTTTCAAATTTGAAAATGCTTGTGTCTAAACATCTTAGAAGTGCTAATTCATCAGCTCTTAGAAACACAGAAACATTTGGTGTTTTTTAATCAAGATGTTTGAGTAATTACTTAACATGCTTCAAAAAATATTTTCATGAATAAGTAAACAACAGAACAGAAACCAAACTTATTTGTGTCCATCCCTGGAGACATTCAAGGCCAGGCTGGATGGGGCTCTGAGCTACCTGACCTAGTTGAAGATGCCCCTGCTCATTGCAGGGGAGGTGGACTAGATGATCTTTGAAGGTCCCTTCCAACGCAAACTATTCTATGATTTTATATGTTGACAATAGTGTTTAAAATATTATAAAATTGGTCGCACTTTCTGGTGTTTGGAATACATTGTCTGCAAAATACAATCGCACTCCATATTTGGAGCCTGGTCCTTTGGCTTGAATCATCAGAGATTGAAAGATTAAAGATCCTGGCAAGCACTGTTGTCAGGGGAAAATACTGTGATTTCCTTCTTGCTTTTTAACTAGCTTTATTGCAGATTAAGTTTGAAATCACAGGAAATCTATATACATGAATCTGCAAGATTCTCTCTTTTTTGATAGTACAATAGTAATCCGAAAAATAACTCTAAGATTCAGGTGAATGTTTCTTATCCACTTAAATGCTAAATCTTGACAAATTCTTAATTAGAAAGCCTCTTTCCACACAAAAATTATGAAAGAAAAATGTGTTTCAATTTAAATCCAGAATTCTAGATTCATCCCATAAAGATAAAATATGTGACAAAAAAGTGATCCCAACTGTAATATACTGCTTCAGTACTATCCGAAATTTTGCATTCATATGTGTTTTTAAACAGATGCCATGAACTTCAAGCCACAATATAACATTACTCTGGCCTTTTCACACCTTATATGTAGCACAAGTGACTCAGCTGTACCTGCTAGGGAAGAATACAAATATTTCTCAAATGTAAACCTTAGTAAAGCATTATAAATCTAAAATAAAAATTTGATGTGGTTGGAAAGTAAAACATTTTAAAAATTTAATAACTTTGTTTTTTCTTTTCTTTAACCCAGTGATTTGCAAACTAAGCAGAAGAAAAGTGTAATGGCTTTGCTGCAGCAGCTTTCCTAGTGCAAGGAGGCCTTCTGGTGGTCAAAACAATGAACATTTCTTCCAGAGATAAACATTACTTATCCAATTGTGTGTGGAATTCTACTCAAATCTACATGAATAGAAGCCAACATTCACCTGTTGTATATAAGGCTACTTTAAGGATTTCAGCAGTGATTGTTTATACCTTGACCTTTTGCTGTCATTACATAAATGTTGTTCTTTTTCATTCAGTATAGGAGGAACTAAGGAATTTAGTATGAGTAAGTGTTGGCAAAATTTGCTTGAGTGGGACCATATGAGATGCTGATATCTGTCAATGACCTTCTGCATTGTATTTGAACAATTAAAAGTTAATAAAATTATAATAAAAACTTTGCAACGAAAGCATTCTGAATAACGTATGTAACCTGAATATTGAATATCTGAACAGTCACATTCCATATTTTTTTAAAAATTGGTATTAGTTTTGTTTTTTGTGGTTTGGTTTGGTTTGGGTTTTGTTTGTGGTTGGGGTTTTTGTTGTTGTTGTTGTTTTGGTTTGTTTTTTCCCAGCATGGTAGATTTTCCTTTTGAGCAGTACAGCCAGATACTCAGCACAATATCTATACTGCTTTATTGTATTTTAAATTAAGATATTTTATGGTATACACAAAAAAGTATTTCATCCTAAAATATTTATGTTCTCTTTAAATTCTGAGATTATATTATGATGAGGGATTTATTCAACACCAGTGCTTTAGTTAAAACAATTAGAATATACATTCTCAGCTAACACACTCCTTGACATGTATAGGTTAAGTTTTTGAGTTCATTCATACTGGGAATGTCTTCCAGCATGTAGCAAGCACAGGTGCTGCTGGGAGATGAAGTTGGATGAACAAAGGTATTCTCTCTAGTCTTCAGTCTGATTTGTACTGTGCCTTGAACTGTGAAGAGATGGGTCCACTGACACTGGATATTTGTTGCTAGTTTCTCAGCTGTTTTGTTGAACAAACAGCATTAGATTTAAGCAAGGTCAACAACAGCTTCTATCAGCTTCTTCAGCACTTAACTCCTCCACATTTCAGCCTGGGAAGGAGAAGACACATCTACTTTTCAAAGAGCCCTAACCTCTGTTAACAGGGCTGCCACCATTAGCTGGGGCCTCATGCTCTCCCCATTGTGAGAGACTTTCTTTGACATGCCAATGATAGGTCAATAAACCTTGGTAGAAAGAGAAAATTGTGTTCCTTGACAGAAAAATTCTCAGACAGACATACACTCATGAACTTCATGAATCCTGGAAAATTCAACTAAAAGTCACAGCTGTTCTGTAAAGTAACACTGGAATTTTCTAGTCGTTCTTCACTGAAGTAAAAAACCTTTCAGAGTGATGCTATTGTAAATCTGAAATAGTCTGTCAATAATTCAACTTGAACTCTAAATCACTAGTCAGCTGAAATCCATACAGCAGTGTTATATGAGGCCATATGTGTGTTTTATTTTGAGCTATTTTTTTTTAAAACTAGATTCGACATGTCCTTCAGCATTATTAACTGCAGCCATCAGATGGCAGTCCACAATCAAGTGAAAAATATGTTCCTAGTGTCTAAGTGGAGTTATACGGAAAGCAAATTGGTCTCAATCTTTTTCTAAAATCCAAAGAATAAAAACAGATTTCAAGATTCTCCTTGGTTGTCTCAGTTTTTACAGTCCTTTATGGCCAGTGAGATCTGTCCTTTCTTTGTCTTCCAAACTTGAATTGCAAGCTCACTGTAACTGCACAAGCATGTCACAAGAGTGAATGGCTTTTCCCTCCAAGTTTTGTCAAAAGTTATAGCTCTCTGACCTGTAGTTCTATTTATAACATGCTTATAAATTTTAAAATCTCCTTTACTCCTTTAATAGGGACTTATCTAATAAAAATAAAATAAAAAGGGTTGGTGTAGAGATATCAGGTGCATTGACATAGGAGGATGGCAACTTTATGCTATGCTTGCATAGAAAAGCATCAGTGTTGCCTGCTGATGTGCAGTTATAATGATCACCCTCCTTGTCCTTTGGAAACCCTTTTTAAACAAGGCACTCTTTTTTTTTTTTTTTTTGAGCTACTAGAAGACTGCTGTCAAATCTGGATACAAGCTTTCTCCTGGATTCCTTTCCAGTTCTGGAACCTTTCTCTGGGAGCTCTTCAGGGCCAGAGCTCTTAGGAAGAACTCTAAAGCTTCAGCTTAGCCTGCCACTAGTGTTGGTCAGCACCTTTTAGGAAAACAGACAATGATTTTGGGAAAAATAGTGGTAGATCTTACTTTTAAAACCCTGTTAAAAATAGGTTCCTTGAACACTGTGTTTCTTGTTCAGGTTCCAAGGACACTCTTTGTCCCTGTTTGTGTACTTACTACACAAGAGCTGGGACAGGGATTAGCTTTCCAAACAAGCTTTGGTGAGAAGAAACCACTGATTTGGGGTCATTTCTGCTGTATCTGCAAAACTCAGCAGACAGGCTGAGCAGATACTTCTCCTCGAGCCATGAGAGGAAGTTAAAAGATGCACTGACTTACAATATGTCCTAAAGATGCTATCAGGCAGTGATAGATAGGGTTGTAAAAACTGAGAATAGGAAATGCTTTGCCTTTTGATCTGGGACAAAAGACATCTGAGATCCATTCCAGTCTCTTTTTTTCACAGTTGGGTCTGCAACATTTTACGTGTTTTTGTCTTCCAGCCTTACTGATTCTCCAGCTACACTGGCAGATCACACAAAATTTATTAGGGTCATGAATATTTTGTTAGTTGCAGTGTTCAGAGTTCACCCTGTCTTCAGTTTATCCTCCAGTGCATCTTCCTTCCAGCCAAAATCCCATCACTTGATACAAAATGTCTGTTGCAAACTCAAACGCAGCCTTCTGCAGTATTATGACATGGCTTTTGGCTGGAAGCCAAATTGAGAAGGATCATGGTTTTCAGAAATACGGATTATCTTAACACACACCAGAAATGACCTAGGCTGGCCAGCTCTCTGACCTGGGAGATTTACCAGCTGGTGCAAACAGTGGGAATTTATTGATACCCAGCTGCCTAACATACTGGCCCACTTTCTCTAAGACATTATGATTATCCATGAAATTGATTAGCATGTATTTGGCAGTTCTTTCTCCATAATCACCCCAGGATTGTGCAAACCCACCTTTTTGAAGGGTCTTACCAGGATCTTTCTATCAGACAGAAAATGCTTCTGCCCATAAGACCTAATTGTAATTCCCTTTGACCAGGAAGGAAGTGGAAGCACAGCAGCACTTTTCTTGCCAGGTTTAGCTCTAAAAGTCTCCTTTCCTTAACTGTGGTGACATAAAACAGGAAGGCTGTGGAGACACTAGCTTTGATGCTGGGTTTATTCAAACAAAGTATCACTTATATCCAGTCACAGACTTTCCTCAAAGTACTTACAGATTTTTAGACTTAGGCCAATATAAGACTCAGCTTAGGCTTGTTACAACACAGTTATCCCTCAGGTCAGTGTTAGGCCTATATTAGCAGACCCTGGAGACCATCTGCAGAGTTTTCATGTCCCACTTCTTTCTCTAATGTTCCTAGAACAGTCACATTAAAATAAGTATACTTCTGACAAAACACTGCTATTTTAGGAGGTAGAGGTCTTTCGGTAATGTTGTGTGATAGTCCCTCCTTAACTCCAAGTTTCCAGCTCCTTTACTTGTGACTCACCAAGACTGGACATGTGCGTGTGTGTGAATAAATTTTCAAAATAAGGAAAAAAACTAATCATAGAGTAGCTTCATACTTTCATAGTCTGTTTATATAATGACCAGTTCACTCTATTTCATTGCTATTACGGTATTCTTGGCATAAAAACCTCTGTGACATTGCCTTCCCCCTGTGGACATCTGTGGACATGTGTGCAGCTCCAGTGAGCAGAAGGCAGACCAAGAGACTCTGACTGCAACAACATAGACACAAGCAAACCAAGAGTAGGATTTGCAGAAGACATCCTGAAGAACTTGGATTATTGTACGGATGAGGTATTTCTATTCATAATCATTCACGTATGAGCAAAGAGGCTCCATTCAGGCGTAAGTGTTTTTGTTAGAGAGTTTGATTTGACAACGTCTGTGTAAGTAAAATAATGTAACTTGTAATTACTCCAAAGGGAAGCTTGTATTTCGTTAATCTGACTTGTTAACTATGAAGAAGTAGTTCAGTTTCTGAACGGGACATTTCCACAAAGAAGTAGTGAAGAAATGATACTATATTAATGCTGCTACTTGCACTTGACACATAAAATCAGATGAAATTACAATCCAATCATTCACACAGATGAGTCAAATTGTTATTTTCAGTTTCTTAACAGTTTTTAAGATGGTTTATACCATCTTAACTTGTAACAGTCTTCAGTTAATTGCCTCTCCCTACTTGAAAGAATAGTGGGTTTAGTGCATTAAGTCAGTTGCATCCCCAATAAACCTGTTTTTCCTTAGTCTGATGTCCAGCCAGAAGCCAAGCAAGGTTACATCGCAGTATAGCTGGATTCATGTCCAGAAATGGTTCTGCATAGATTGTTCTTAGCTACAGCTATCAGTTAGTAGGTCATAAGGACTCCTCAGAGAATAAATAGACAATATTGACCTGTTGGAGACATATTTAGAGAGTCTATTTTCCTCCTCTGGAGTTTATTTTCTCTTTTGACCTTTGCTATCCAAACCCATTTGACTTCTGGACTTATTGAAAAATGTTTGTTTTCAAGGTTATCTGAGGTGGAAACAAAATTAGAAGGCAAAGTTTTCATGTGTTTCTCATAGTAATTTTGCTAGAGGGTGTTTTTCAAGAGTAAAATGAACAGTACGTTGGATGATATTTCAACATTCAACTATTGTTGCAAAAGGGAATGATGACACATTTGTAAACTGAAGTAAGTAAATACTTCGAATAATTAAACATCCTTACATAGTCTTCAACTAGAGAAAGTATTCCTGTTACATATTGTGGCTGCCACGTCTCACGCAAGAGACAGCTGCAGGTCACTTCTGAACTGTTGTTGTAGTGCAGCTGAGTGGGGCTTCTGTGTAGGAAACAAACACTAAAGGGTTGGGTATGTATCTCCTCTAAAACAAGTTTTATTATATATATGAAAAATTTTTCCATATTAAAAAAAAAAAAGAGAGGCAACTCTTTCAATCTGCAAAATTATACTACCTAATTATCAATACAAACTAATACAGGAAGAATCCAAATCTCCATGTTGTTCTCCTGTCTTCTCCCAGTGCAGAACGTATGTATTTTTGGCAGCCAGAAATATATGCCAGGAATTCTGTATTCTTGACAGTTTTTATACACTTTTAATAACATACAAATTATGAGAATAAATCATAAATTCAAATGATGAGAAAAAACCATTAAAAAAAAGACATATGCTATTGATGCAGTCACATGCAGGATGGCTGAAGAGCTGGCATTCACAGTGCTATTCCTTGTATGGCTCTAAACCTGTCCTTGCTTTTGTGAGCAACAAAAGTCAGCTGTCTGACCAAGTTGTAAAAGGGCACTAGGCCATCTGAACAGGTGGCCATGAGCATTGACACAGAAAGATGCTCCTCACGTGTGCTTGCCAAGGGCACGATTTCCTGCTGGACCGTACTGAGCTCATGCACATTTAGAGGGATGTGCGCTCATTAATCCAGCTCTGAGCTGTATTAACTTTAAAAATAGCTTTTGTGACAGCATGGTGAGAGTTTGTGACCCATTTAAATTTAGCAGAGCTGCATATAAGTAACAGAGATTTCTGGTAAGCCTTCAGTGTTCAGCAGAACGGATCAGAGGAGTGCAGACTAATTTAGCCCAGCTAGCATGGAGAGAGGTACTAGTGCTCCAGACTGGAGAGGAGAAAAATCAGCAGCATCAATACCCCAGTAGGCAAAGATTATCTCTGAATGAGTCTATGCCACTCAGAAAGAACAGTGTATTATTAAAATAAAAGAAAAATCTAGTAAATCTAAATATAGTTTAGATGGCAAAGGCCATATTTCTGAAAAAATATGTCCAAGCTAATACAGCAGTTTTCAGTCACTAAGAGTAACAGTTTCGTATGTATTAAGATATCACATCATAAAAGTTTCAGATGGGTAAGTTCGTATATTACTGCTTCATATATTACTGTAATCCATCCCTGAGCAGTAGTGTAAATCAATGTAGCTTCATTAAAGGAAACAGAGGCACATGAATTTACATTCTCAGTAGCAGCAGGCGCAGGTTTTTCTGTATTGCAGTCTGTCTGTATTGCAGCAACTTGGCCCTTGCCTATACCCTTAGGCTCAAATATTCCAGCAGGGAATGAGAAAAGTTTGTGAAGGTCATTTCAAATTGTGTTATGACATGTGAAGCACACTCAGCCTTTTTTGCTATACTCAGTAGGCCCAGTTGTGCCAAAGGGGACCCATCCAATGCTAAGTGGAGCAGCTCCAGAGAGACTATTGTTTCAGAGACAAAGTTGTACCAAAGATTTCCAAAAATATTAATGTAGTTGCTTGGATGAAAAGTCACAGGTATCAGAGAAGCCACATCTACTTCAAAATCATTTTTGCTTTTGAAACCGTGGTTCTCTAGATCTGCTTCATGCACATGTACTGCTGATCTAGTCCTTATGCATTCTTAATACAGTATGTGGCATTTCACAGATGTTTCCCACCAAAGGCATTGACATTTCAGAACTTCTTATAATAATAGTAAGTGTCTGTGAGCTAATAACTTCTCAGTTTCACTTAGCTCTTTTGCAAAACCTATTATCGGCTGAAGCTATTCTAAACTCAAGCCACTAGAAGGCAAACAAGCAACGTCTGGTTTTCCAGGGTAGTGGCTGAAATTGCTGCAGCAGAGTATTCGTTCCTGCCAGCATTGCTCCCCTGTGTTCTCTGCTGTCTTCCTATCTGTGCATGTGGAGCTTGCTATCATTCAGGTACAGAAAAACATCTCAGAAATGAATGTTATATTTTGAAGCGCATGAATTTTCAGTTAAAGTCTTTTATTTCATATAAGAACAATGCTTAACAGCCCAGCATAAAGAGTTTAACAGGGTCCAACTTATCTCCATGCAAAAGTCCTGACGAAAAGGCTGCTGATGCAGTTGAATATCTCTTGCGATTGGAACCATCTACCTTTGCACTTGTGTCATGTCAGTAAGTCTGGAAGTGACAGCAGAAAATGCACCAATGTTAAGATTATAAAGGATTTTTTGTGGTTACACCTGCGATATAGGATATAGAAAATGTCTCACAGCTGATTTCAATAGATGTAGTTAGAGCAGCAAAACATATTTTACAAATAGGCCCAATTGTGATTTAAGAATGTGAGAAATGAGATTCCACTCCAAAGTCTAATACTTGTTGCTTAACTACCACCACTTTTTAAAGTTGCTTCTTATTTCTAGACTGGATTTCTCTAACCATCACTTCCACTAGAGGCTGTTACACATTTATGGGATAGATTGAAGAGCTGTCTCTTCTAACGCTTCTCTTATAGGTAGTTATAGGCTATATACCTCTACCTTCCTCCTTTGTTTCAGCAAGTTAAATAGACTGAGCTTCTTGAGCCTTCTATTGTACAAATGTTTTCTAATTCTTTAATATACTCATGCCTCTTTAAAAAAAAATTATCATCCTTCTGGAATGTGGATACCAAACCAAGAACTATTGTATGAGTGACATCATGGGGGAGGGCAGGAGGGAAGAAGACGGTGGACATCTGTATATTTTCTTCTTTCTTTATCTGCAGATCTGTATATATGCTTTATCACATAAGTCCTTCTGATCACATTTTTTTGCTATGAGCTGAGCCTTCATGATTTCCTGGTATGATCCCAATTCTTTGCCAAAGTCAGAAAGGTAGAGTTTCCAAAACTTGAAGTGTGTTTAGTAGACTTTAACTGCAAATTGACCACTGACAGCAACTCTCTAATCATTTTCATCCACTGGTGAAGTTTAGTCTCTGGTCAGAGCTAAATCTGAGCAGAAATGGTAATGATCAGTGTTAAGCAGAAAGTCAGTGATGTAGGCCTGCAGAGGAAGGGCTGTGAGAAAATCTGTTATTGTTCTATATTAAACGAAAATGTAACCCGTGGTCTGTGTTTTTAAAACCATGACTTCTTGTTGGCCTTAGACACTCACTCTTTGCTGTCAAGTTAATAATTAATAAGAAATTCAAATTACTTAGTACCCACTAATCCAACATATCATCTCAGTATTCTTAGTATGGCTGAAAATTTTTAATGATGATTTCATATTTTCCAGGTCAATAAGAAAAATGTAAATGGAAGAGGGCTAACATTTCTGTATGTAGTTATACTTGGAGATTATCCATTATTCAGTTTAAACCAAAGAATGTAGTTATGCTTGGAGATTATCCATTATTCAGTTTAAACCAAAGACTCTGTGCAATACTAATTTTGTATGGTTCTGTTTTAAACCAAAACAGAACATAATAGCAGGTATTGACCAAGGTATTCCTTTATTAGCCAAGCTGTCAAGTTGCATATGTTGTACTGCAATGCAAATGACTCATTTTAAATTAGAGAAACCTCTCAAATCTGCCAACAGTGGAAAGTTCTCCAATGAGATTTCTGAGAGACCAGCAACATCTGATGGCACATACTGCAGATAAGATTACAGGTTCTTGTGAAAAAGGATGAAAAGAATAGCATATTTTAATGTGGCTTACATGCGTGCACTTTTTTGTAAGCTCACTTCTGAATGGGCATGGCTTTTGTTGCCTATAAAAATAATTATTGGGTTGTTTCTGGAGGACGCTGCTTCTTACACCTATTACAGAAACCTTGTTTTTGGTTTCTTTGCTACAGACAAATGGTTCTCCAGGCATCTCCTGGTTAGGTGCAACTAGTCATGGTCTAAAAAGGATGTTAGGTGCACTATGTGCCCTATCACAGCTATGGCTATTAGTGTCCCAAGATGGTAATGAGCATAGTGTGAACTGAATGAGGGCTGTTTGACTGGTATCATACTGTGATTTCCAAAAGTACATCTCATACACCAGGTCTGCAGGCATGTGATCCCAGGGATAATGTGTTGTGACTAGTTCCAAACTACACAAACTGCATTTCAAAAGAGTCATTACATGGACCAATTACACTTTGCCTGACTGTGGCACTGAACAGCTGAAATCTGAGATACCTTGGTGATTAGCCGTTGGGTAGGGAGTGCATCAGCTTAGGACCTCATGAGTAATAGAACCACCAAGGAATTAATTAAGATTTCTTATGATACAGTACATACCACTGGTTATGCTTTAGAGCTAGTGTTTGTATTGGCACTAGAGAAAAAAAAAGGTTATGGACAAATTGACTCTGTCTTGAGTTGAAGACAGGGTAATGGACCTATTTGTCTTTACACACAGGTTGACCATCCATGAAGAGGAGAAGGGTTTGATAAAATATAAGAAAAGTGTGAATTTGACTTCCAAACTAACCAGAAACACATGGTTGGCTATTCAGATGTGCAATACACCTCTGGGTTAAACTGCCTTATTCTTGATCAGGTTTAGGAGATGCTACTGAATATGTTAACAACAACTGCAATGCTGGCTTGGATGTGCTGACCTAAGGAAATCTGCAAGGCATTTTGTGTAGAGAAGTTATATATTTTATCAGAGCAAATGAGAGTTGGAAAAAACAGACTGACTTTCGATTGGAATGGTTGTTGAGCTGCAAGTTTGCTTATTTCTTCCCACTGTATCAATGAGTTGATCTTATAAAAGATATGACTCTCCTCACAATATTCTAATCAGCAGCTATGACATAGGTCCTCATAGGACATTTTTAAAGGTCAGTGGGAAGAGAGCATAGAAAGTCCTCAGACAGCAGTAAAGAGAATCTTATATTGTGAACTTGTTATTTAACCAGGAAAAAATGAGTCAGAAATAAGTAATACCCCTCAGATATTCTTAAGTTAAAATTATGAAATAGCAGGCCCATGGCTGGATGAATTCAATCAACCAAGTGTAACAATCTCACTGAAATACATTAATGAAAGAGTCAAATGTGCTAACTGAAAAGTCAAATACATAAGCCAAAATTATGAGATATGGCCCCAGATTTAGAGACTCATCATCTGTTTTGAAGAAGTTTAGTAGGAACAAAACCCTCCAACTGAAGTGTTACACTAAAATTGGCACTTGATTGAGACTAGGAAACCTGCCAAAGTTCAATGAACTTGAGACCTGAGTTGCAGTGCAGGTCCATAGCTGCTCTGAGCACAGTGTTATTGTTTAAATTTGCATTTAGGAACATTTCTCTGAAAAAGCTACCATTTGGTACAAGAGTTGATATGCATTTAGCAGACACAGAGAGCAGAGAATCTTGTGTTTCAGCACTGGTCATTTGTTAGAGCACTCATATTATTTTTTTGTGTGTTTTCATTTTCTTCTGACTAATGTGCTGTGAAGTTGTACATCCCACATGTTTAAGTTCTTTAGATCAGAATACACACTGAGCTGTACGTGTGTGTATGCATACAAGTAATCACAGTCCTTTCTGCAGAAATTGTTCTAGATTGCACGAGGTATTCAATGGACCATACAGTATAAGCAAGAGTCATCTGACACTGAAGTCTTTAGCATGGGCACTTACCTACAATAAAAAGGAGTCTGGGTGCCTTTCGTTGCCCTGGTGAACATTCAGTGTACAAAACTGTACAAGTTTAATTTCCTACTGCATTTCTGACAAGAGTTATTCTCCCTGCTAATGTAGGAACTGCACTCTAGGTCTTTTCTCCTTGTGAGAATCCAGCTGTGAGGCACAGTGTGGATGTCAAATACCACATAACATGCTCAGGAGCAGAACTTGAGCATCTGGAGAACTTCACTGATAAAAAGTAAGCTCCTTTAAGACAGATAGAAAACAGCTGAAAGAGGATTTTTAGTATATGTATTTTGGCCTCTGAAATATAAAATGATGAATAATCATCTCAGTTTTAAACGTAGATCTAGTCTCAAGGCATACATAAACCGCAGAGCTTTTCATACTACATTGCACATTTTCTTCCAAAAATGGATTTCTCTTCCCTCTCAGCACCAACACTGGGAAAGACTGTTTACTTGGACTTCTTCAGCTTTATCTGAATCTCTGCTTGCCGTTGAGTAATTCATTGGCGTGGAGGTTTAGCAGAGAAGCTGGTAGCACTGTTGGACTCTGCAGTCCCTTCAAGGGTGACTAAGTAGTATACACTAGAGAAGATAGGGGCAGGAGTTTAGACGTGACAGACTAAATATTCCTATGAAGGAGGAATATCTGTCTGGATATGTTGCATGGTCCCAGTAAGGGACAGCATGGAGTTCATGCTAGATGAGGCTCCTGAGAATGATAACTGAGTTGTTCTACCCGGACCCAGCAATAGTCTGTACCATGCAAGGCCCAGAGACTTTTTCTGGTATCGACACTACCCTGTCTACTCTGACCTCTACAGCCACTGTCAACATCTCTTCTTTGTCCAGTTTCTTGTTAGAAAATGTAAGGAGCAGAAAGAGAGGAGGGAAATAGAAATACTTTACTGAGTATCATCGAAGTAAAATGACATGGCAAAGAAAAAGCTGAATGTGAAGATTTGCTTTGTTTGAGGGTCTGAGAGAGTTTTTGAAAGCCCTGATACTGGTGGTAAAAGTATTTCCTATATACTACCAAATTTCAGAGGGTTTCACTGGCTTATTTTCACAGAATCACAGAAGTTTTTGGGTTGGCATGGACCCCTGGAGACACCTAGTCCACTCCCACCCACTCAAGCAGAGTCATTTAGAGCAAGTTGCCCAAAACCGTGGCCAGCTGGGTGCTGAGTATGTCCAAGGATGGAAACTCTGTACTGCCTCTGGGCAACCTCATCCAGCATTTGATCACCTGTCAGTGAAAAAGTGCTTCCTTATGTTCAGATGGAATTTCATGTGTCTTAATTTGTGCCCTTGTCCTGTCCAGGACTCTCTGAAAAGCAGCACAACCTTCTGGTGTATCAGCCACTGCTCCCAGTTTTGTACTAAATGCATTTGCATTAAATGAGGCAGTAGGGTTATCTTTGAGACTTTTTTAAAATAATGGAGGTAAGTAATAGAGACTAGTTTATCAAAACACACACAGTGATACAACACTCGAAAACAAAGAGTTTATACAAATAAATTGCTAGTTCGTAATCTCTCGCAATGGACATCCTTCAGTATAAGAAGATAGTTCCTCAAAAAGTTTGAAGCCTGTTTATAGACAAGCTGTGCAAATGTTTTCCAGAATAATTTTTCACCTGCTTTTTTATAAACTATTGAAAACTTCAGACTTAAATTATGCTTGTTAATGAAATCACATTCTTTCCATGAGTAAGTATCATTACTGGCTGCTTCTGGATGTATGCAAGTAAAATCTGAGGTGGTTGACTGAAAAGCAGTTTCTAAAGGTACCTCCTGAAACAGTTTCCTAAATCTATTTTAATGCTAACACAGAGAATAAATCAACCCTGAATTCAATTACAGATGATAACTGAATATTTACAGACTACTTTTTGAGCTTTAAAAAAAATATCACGCATATTAATCACATTATCACATATGATAAAACTCTGCCACAGAATACAGGTGTGTGTCGGCATTCTAAATATGTTACCAGACAAGTTACGGTTCTGTGGTGAAAAAAACAGATACAGGTTACTTGCACACCGTTTTTTATTATTGTCTTACATGCATTAAATTGACAGATAACTCTGATGTGTCCTCTCATTTTACATAAACAAAAGTGTACCCATGGCAATCTAGAAAAATTACAACATAAATGTTTTTATTATGTGCATACGTATAGATCATACTAAGATTATACTAAATATTATAATGTTATACTAAATACATGTTTTATATGCATTTACATACATACATACATGCACAAATATACACGCACATGATGTATTCAAAATATCAATATTTTAGGAACTTCCAGGGTTAGTTTTTGCATGTTTGGTATCGTTATATGTAGAATGTAAAGATGTCACATTATGTACATTAGGTATTGTATTTTAATGGGCTATGTATTATAACACTTAGTTGTTGGGTTTTTTTTTTGTAGGGGGGATAAGTACTTATGTATTTTGGGTTCAATAGTCCTTGTAGCAAACCAGTAAATCAACAAAAATTTTGTGGATATGTGACTCCAAATGCAATGCATTGATTTTAAGTGAAATTATTTTATTCAGGAATGTGAGCAATGTGTTTTCTGAATAGTTTAACTCCAAATAATTCCTACTCTGTAAAAAAACAGTGGCCTACAGTAGAAAGACAAGTACCAGAAGTTTCCTGTACTTCCATGCATAGAAGCGTACTTCTGTGTGCAAGTATGTAGTAATAATACAACAAACAGCAGCCTGTTCGGCTGACACATTCCCTTCTGAAAGGTCTTTCTTGTCCTTCATTTGTAGCCATAGTACTCACAGGAAAGTTACCGGTTTGTGCATTTTGTAGATGAACTGGAGAGGGAGCAGACTACTGAGTAGAAAGACTCGGGAGCAATTGCCAGGCTAGGAAATGAGATACTCTGGGTGAGCCCAAAAGGAGAATCCATTCATTTGTATCTCAATAATTCATTTACGTTTCCAGAATTTTACTGCATATGGTACACCTGCCTCTGCTAGAAACAGCAGTGGTGTAAGCACTCTGTCCCTCTCCCTGTCACCTGCAAGACATTGTCGAGGGCTGCACTGCTGATGGTTTGCCAGCAGCCCCAGAGCTGCCCTCCTGGCTCTGGGGCACCCCACAAGGAGCAGAAACTGGGGTGGCACCAGGGAATGTTCCTCAGCAAGCCTGTCACAGGCCACCACCTACCAGGAGGGAAAAGTGCAAATATAAACTTCAGCCTGCCAATGGCAGTACTGCGGCTGTGCCCACCACAGGTGAAGAACAGCGTGAGGCTTCACCAACACAAACCAGTCCTCACCCCCAAAAATGGGACTTTCTAAGTGGGGAAGAAATAAATTCCCACTGCTGAGGCAGGGTTTTCTCTGGCAAGCAGTGTTGATCTGCTCTGGAAGAGTAATGCCATCTTTCAATGCTGCCTAGGAGGCCCAGCAGTCAAGGTGAGAAACCCAAATATTTTAATTTTCAATGCTTTTCCCTCCGTGTTAACAATCTGAAGGAGATGCTATTTTATCGCAAGTGCATTAGTGTGCTATCATTTGACACCAGTTACTATCCCTTGAGATTTCATTTGAAATTAACCAGTTATCTGGTGGAATTCCCTTTTATTCGCTACTGACAAAAGGTGGATTTGAATAAAGGTTTAAAAGCATAAACATCTTTCATTACTAAGCTTCCGAGATTTTTTTTACATTATTTCTTCCTTTATTTTAAAAAATGTGATAAAATATTAATGTCACCTTCTAGCTTCTGAGATGAATACCAGTAATCTGTGCATTTCAGTACATAACATTGCCAGAGGTATTAAAATGAAGGTCTTCCTAAAGGTGTTGGGTGACTCATCTCCCAGTAGTGTTGCAAGAATTAATTAGCTAATGCCAGTACAGCATTATATAAATGCTAAGTATTGTTGTTGACAGCCTAAGGCTGTCAGTGCCAAGTGGCAGCGTGAGCTTTTTTACTGCCAGTTGGCTCCATCTCCAAGCAGAATAGGCCCACTCTTAGGAATGACACGATAAATCACTCTTCCTCACTTTTCTGTCTTTTTCTCTCACAGAATTACTGAAGATGGTACGAGTCATACTGGTGTGTTTTTGTGACACCAGTCCAAGAAGAAATTGCAATAAGCTGAAAATCAAATAGGTAGACGTTTCCTCTACCATTAACTGAATCCTAGAGCAATATCCCACAGAGAGAAGCACCAAATCCCATTTGCTATTCGGCAGCCACGCACTGAGCAATCTAGGATCTATAAACCTAAACCTGGAAGGGGCACAAGACACAACACTCATTTTTGCTGTGCTAGGCAGTTAGAAACTGATGCATTTATCATTCCAGCCCCTAGAAAGAATGAATGCAAGAAGTAGTAAATGTATATTCAGCTCATATTCCAGTTGAAAAGACAGCTGTCATCAATCTTAAATTACTAGTTTTAGCCATGACTGCTTAACTGCTCTGATTCAAGTAGCTACTCTCCAGTGTGTTTATATCTTTATATCTTAAAATGTACTGTGCCAGAGCTGATTTTCTTCAATTTATATTATTTTAGCAAATATAAGCAGCAGAAGTGATGGATTGCTAAGAGAGGTAATTAAAGAGGTTAAAATCTGCAAAAAATTATAAACAGTCATGTGCACATGAGTTATGGGCAGTCTCTCTCTTCTTCTCTTGTTTCAGCATACACAATGTGATAAAACATAATTATTTGAAAACTTCCTGACTTCCACTGGGGAAAAATAATGAGGCTGAACATCACATAGAATTCAAACATGCCAAACTGCATTCTCTTTTATTATAGATCGCTCTCTCCTTCATCCTTTTCTAAATGTCTTAATTTTACATATTTTTCATGTCTTCCTCTAGCTAAAGTTACCTGTTTGCTAAGCATGAAAAAATGATAGCATATGGGACACATCAGCATATTTCACAGCAAAATAGCAATTGGGTTTTCATTTTTCACCTGTGAAGACCCTTGGGCAACAATAATGCATTAGGAAAGCCATTGCCTAAAATTTCACTTTACAAAAATGCCCACCGTGTTTTACGTTCTGCTAGCTCCTTGTCACAAAAACAACAACAAAGTGAAAATAAAATTTGTCAATCCAAGTGAAAAAAAAAACAACATAACAAAGCCAAAACCAAAAATAAAATAAAATAAAAACCAAAAACCAAAACAAAACCAAAAAACAACACAGGAGAGCAGGCTAAATTTCGCCTGTTGATTCAAAAGTACAGATTAGGCCCTACACGTATGATGACCACATAATATACTGTTCAAAAAGGGGAACTCAGACAAGAAAACTGCGTTAAAAATACACATACATTAAATGCTTGTATAGAAACAGGCTATTAAGGCATCACCTGCAATGAATGCGTAAGTTCTGAGGACCAGAAAAGGAGTCGCTCATTATACAAATCTTAAGTTTTTTCTGATTGTTTCAGCACCAGGCCCAATTCGAATGTTAATCTAAAGATATTTTAAATAGATAAATTGGTGTTTCCCTTCGAAGCATTTTCCAGAAGGTAATCACCTTCAGTGTTGGAAAAAATTATGTGATTTCCAATTTAACATTACATGGGTTTAACTTACATCCCTCCTTTCTCATAATGCTGTTCTGTGCTAGAATAAAAAACCCTCCAGTTACCACTATTTTCTTCCTACTTGTCGTACTTACACTCTGTAATTAAATGTCATCCTGTTTTAATAAGCTGAACTCTGAATCTTTACAGTCTTTCCATTTTCTTAATTTTTAAAAATTATTTCTGAGGCTCTTCGTTATGCCCTGCCCTGTGCAGCATCAGCCATAAAATACAAAGGAGGAAAATTTGCCTGCCTTCTATTATTTGTTGTTCTCCTGTTTCTACTTCCAGTGTTAGCCTCCACATCCTCACAGCTAAAATCTACTGATTATTTTCTATAATCCCAAAATCCTCCGTAGAGAACAGAAGCCTGTTTCTGAACAGCATCCAAATGCTGGTGAAAAAAAATGCTTTTATTACATTTGTATTTCCTACTTCTGCATAGACAGTTTTGCTTTGACTGTGCTAATAGATAACTTTATTTAACAGGGACCTGTTTTACTACATAGTCCAGGTTGTTTTGTACAACTGTCCTGCCCTCTTCCTTGGTTACCATTCTGCTCATCTTTTCTTATCCACATTTTTTTCAGCAGAAGAAAATATTGCACGGTGCTATGGCTTAGCACCAATTCCTGCAAACTTCAGTAGAAGCATCTCCATTTGAGGGCAATTCCCTTTGGTGATTGTTTTTTTGGGCCTGCATGTTAGGCAGTTCTTAATTTATGTAGTGCAGTATGCTTGAATTATCCTATATAGCACTATTTTTTAAATCAGAAAGCCATGCAGTCTTAGCTCAAGTGTCCAGAAAATGACCAAGCGGACTGTGAGTTTGGTAAATGAAGAAGTCTGCATGGAAGTAATCTCCTCAGAGAATGAAAACATATTTGTTTGACCATTTTCTATAAAATAACACAGAGATGTACTGATTATACCTATATTACTCAATCAGTGGAATATCAGCTTTCCGATCATATTGCCTGGGAATGAGTACATGCAAAATTCTCCACAGATACCTGGGTCATCCTACCTGACATCTGGAAAACTGTTACAATCTTAGCACTCAGAATTCTTTAATGTTTCTAGTATGCCACAATTTAGTAACCATACTTAGATCACAGATTACCTCCACCAGCTTCTTCAGGCTAGTGGATGCAAGTGACTGGCCCTATTCATTTGAACTGCCAACATAACATCAAATTGGAAAGAAAATTGCTAGTACACAAATATGCTGTGCTCTAGCCCTATTCCATTTGCTGATCTTGTAACTTCCAATGTATTTCTGCAGATGGTAACCCAGAGAGCAGTGCTGATATAATGTGATAAAAAACTACTCATAATCAAAGATGCAGTTCCCCAAAGCCAAAAATGTACAAGCACCGTTAGTCTACTGATTAATTTGTTACCTGTGTGTATGAATGAGTGACTGAACACAAAAATACTCAGATTTATATGTTTCAAAGTTTGTGCTTTTTTCCCAATAAGGTTATAAGACGTTTTTCTGGCACTATGTCATCCACTTCTGGAAAAC
Organism: Pampusana beccarii; assembly: GCA_013399365.1. Taxonomy (NCBI): domain Eukaryota; kingdom Metazoa; phylum Chordata; class Aves; order Columbiformes; family Columbidae; genus Pampusana; species Pampusana beccarii. The sequence continues at coordinate 316,957 of VWYH01011234.1, forward strand.
AGTGCATACTCTCTACCCTCTTTTTAATCCCTGTGGTCCCCATAATCCTGCGTGGCATTGCCTTGGTGCCAGATTAGCTGAGACACTCTCCACCCTCTTGATCTCCTTCCCAAATTATCTTCAGACAAGATCTCTTGTCCGAATTTCTACTTTAAGTCTTATATTCCTGGACTGCTGCGTAGTCTAGTAATTGTGTACCATGATTCTTACCTGCTCGTGATTCACTTTAATTCATTCAAACAAAGCCTTTTTGTGCCATTCTCTCCTACAGTTTGTAAGGCACACTGAACATCCTAGAATTAATTTCATTTTATGCAGTATTTTGTTGAAAACTGGAGTGAGTGTTGCTATACGGAAGACTGCTTTGTGGTTATGTGCATCACAGTAAATGCCCACCACCTTGTACTAGAAGACAAGAAGCGTGTGGGCCCCAGTGATGCATTGCCAGGGGACGCAGGGTGAACGTTTTCAAGATTAGACGAGGGATACAATTTGTGGAACACGTCTGTATCGCTCGCAGTTAGCGTGTAGGCTGCTGCCAAATGCTGGTTATTGTCTTCCTTCCTGAAGCTGTACCGTTTGAACACTGCAGTACAATGCTATTTTCAGCTCCTTGATGAGATGATTACAATGTAAAGTCATGCTGCGTGACCAACATGCCAGGTGTTTGCTGTTCTAACTCCACTTTTATTACTTTGGAGATGAGAGAATGATGAAGGGAGGGATCGGAGTTACTTAGGAGATTTTCCAACAGCAGGTCAGCTTAGATAGCTGAGCTATTTTTGCTTAAGGCATTGGTATACTCTGTATGTTCTTTTTTCTGTTTTCCATTTTACAAACAAACTGTAGGAATAAAATTAGCCAAAATAAAACGCAGTCTATTAAGATTTCCAAAGCAAAGTTTGCACTTCTGAAAGGCCAAACAGGTAGGTTTTTCCTCTGCAGAATAGATATTGAGAAGGCTGCAGTGGAACAAACTCCCCAAACTACACAGCATACGTGCTCACTGGCACACAGTAGGTTGGAGAGGAGAGATATAGTACAGATACCTTTTTCTTTCAGATCTTAAGTCCCCTGCCAAGTCTATAAAAAGTTGAAAAACTAAAGACAGAACTTGTGATTCTGTTTTTTAATATGCACTCTCCTGAGCTGGAATTCAAAAGAGATCAGATACACTACTTAAAAATCAAAATTATATAGCTGTAACAAATGGTAATTAACATGTTCTTTTTTTTTTTTTCTGAATGTGAGTTTCATATACTACAACCAAAACACATAATTTCCATTCTGATCTTATAGCAGCTAAATTTTCCAAAGGGTGTCTCATAACTAACTGGTAAATACAAATATGTTTCAATATATTTATTTTAAATCCAAACCAACTCAAGTCTGACTGTGTTGCTGGATCCAGGTGTATTTCTAGATATCTGTCCAATACCAGAAATTTCTCTTTCTGATGGAAACCAGTCGAAGTCCAGTATGAATTTAGGCTCCATGTGGCAACAGCAGATTCTTGCACTGATTATTATTTTTTTTTCCAGGCTTAGGAGGTTAAATACATGCAGGTAGCCCCAAAGGAAAGGAAGCACTGACGATATTAGCTAACAAGCACTTCAAATATTCTTTCATAAACTAATCCATCTAAGACCAAACTGATATATGAGAAAATAAATGCATAAAGTACAGACAATATAGCTATCTGTAGGAAGAAATCAGTTCCAAATCTCTTTGTGATATAGTAAAATAGTGTTCACCCAGTCTGGTAGAATTTGGTTATTCACCTGCAAAGTCATGAGGATCACTCAGTTGCCAGATTTATGCTGCAATTTGTTGTGGTGAAAAAGGAAGGACAATCTGAGCTGCATGATGCTGCAATTCCCTGAGCCTCCCTGAGCTGGTCACACAAACTGGACCTCTCAAAAAAAGTCTACATTCTCAGAAAACAGACAAACTTTATAAAACAACCCCCATTTTCAATGAACTGTTGTTCTGACCAAACATTTACCCACCAATTACGATCTTAACACTTTTCTTTCAGCACAAGAAGCTGTTGATTCTGGCCAGGTTATGTTTCTCTGATCAGATCCTCTGTATCTGCAAAGAATGTACACGAAGTCTTGTTTCACTGAATCTGGCAGGAACAAACAGCAGAAGGTTATTTCCTTGCTCAGAAATCCAGCTTTCCTTTTTCAGTAGGTACTATGCTCAACCAAAGCTTTTTCTTTTGGCTTTCTCCCTAGGCCACCCACATTGCCTATTTGTTTTTTTCACAGCTTTCTGATTACTTTTAAACACGTAGCTCCTATCAGTTGATGTCTCAGCCAGTGAATATATAATAATTTCCCAGAAAAGTTCTTTGTTCTTCACAAATTAGTTCATGCTTGAGCTTCTCTTTGTAGGATAGCTGCCTGGGTGGTGGCAGAAGCTGCTGCTTCTTGTTTAGACTGAATGGAGGGTGCCCACCATAACCAGGGGATTAATGAGGCCTGGAATTTTCTGCAGATCAAAGACAAACTTTATGGCAGCCATTAACAACTTCCAGCACAGCAATAGCATTCCTGAGAAAAGTCAAAGAAAAGCTGATAACAATCAAGCCCCAACGTCACCTAATCACCTGTTTCTCCAGATTGGTGTATTTCCCTCAGGCTACCATGCAAAGTTACACTTAAGACAGAAAATCAAGATAAAAGGGAAAACAAACAAACAAACAAACAAACAAACAAACCCCCACCCTTTTTAAAGGTAACAGGAGAAGAAAACTGAAGGACATATAAACAAAAAATAGACCTGTGAGGGAGAGAAATAATAAGATCGTAAATTTCCATAGATAAACTTCAGCATGTATGGACCCTGATTTATGCATGGCAATTAATGAAAAATGGCCAGGTGCAGCATGTGTTGTTATTTAGTCTTCCCTTTTCTGAGCAAAGCAGGGAGTACCCTGTGTGACACACTGTACTAGACATCAGTGAGGTGTCCAGCTTCAAGTTAGCGGAAAATTAAAAATGAAACCATAGTTGTTGGAGAGAACTGAACAGCAGGTTTGGTTTAATGATCCAGTTCAGGTCAGCCATCTCATTATTCCTCTGAATTTTCAAACTGGATTGTAATTTTTAAGATTACATGAAGTCATAAGTCCCATTTTTCAAAAGAACTTTGGGCCACATGCAGCTTACCTATTTTTACCACCTCATTCAGGCATTAAGTTAATTGATATAAACATACAGGTCCCAGGGATTCAGGTAGCAGGTGAGGGAACATTCCCAGCACATAGTTTTTTGAATTTACTGTTTACTGCTTATTGCTGCTGTTGTGTAGTCTAGTCTAGTCTAGTCAGCAAACTTACTTTGCAAAAGACGTGGCGAAGTTACTTAGCCTGTGTAAAAGTGGTTTTCTGTCTGTTTACACTATATGTTCTCTTTCATATAGACTTCAGTCAAACAGAATCTGAAATTCTTGTGACTATTGAATTATTTGATAATATACTTCTATTAAGGCTAATCTGAAATTTAGAAGTAATGTGATATAAAGCCCATCATGCATTTAAAAATTACTTCAAAAATTATTTTTGGTTGCTTTATCCCAGAGGCTTCAGCTATGGGGAGGAAGCAGTGGAGTTTAGCTCCCGTGTTTAGAGGACATAGATTGTCTTGCTCTAGAGTATGTCCCCATGGACCTGAAGCAATATTTTATTCTCAGAGGAGTCTGAAAGTCTTGACAGAACCAGCGTTAATTGGATGATGTAGCTGTCTGAGAGGAGGATTAGGTAACAAGAGAGCTTGAAATCCCTGTGGCTTAAATTCCCTCCTTATACATATTTAGACAATACAGTAATCCCAGTCACTGCTTAGGAGCAAATTAAACAGGATGGCACATTATAAACACCTGCATAAATCCATTTTTTCACAGTTTTGGTGCACTTTTAAGAGAATCTACTGAAAGAGAAAAACCTCCTGGGAAAGCAGGGGAGGAAATCTGTTTCTGCAAGACTTAAGCTGAACCGGTAGTTCATGATTGTTTATTACTTATCTTCTCTCATTATAGTTTCATGAGACCTGTTTGAGGACAACAAAGCTGTGTCTCCTACTGTATGGCAGCGAACAGGTTGTTGGCACTCAGTAACTAGTAATAGAGATAGACAATTAAGTCTTCAACAAGACACACTTGCTAGCCAGTATCCATTTAGCTGCCAGGTAGCTGACAGATGGCCTTGCATATAGCAAGTTAAGATACCTGCTTTCCAGGTCTTTTTTCTCTGTTTGTTTGCTAACAGGTGTCACTGCACTCTGGCTTTGTTGAGAGGAACCACACACAGTGGGACAGGGTATGGTCTTGCCATTGGCATCCGTGGGCAACAAATACCACCAGCAGGAAGCTCAGGGACTCTGACAACCTAAATCAATACCAGTACAAAGGTAAAAATGTCTGGAATGAGAAGCTATCATTTGACAAAATATTTTCAAGTCATCCCTAGTTTTAAGCTAGTATGTTTAATCACCAACTCACAAAGCACTGGTGAGGGAGAAGGTTACGATTCCCAGTGTGACCTTTTAAGCAATCTGATGTTTCCTAACAATGAAGAAGCAAAATCAACTGCAAAGCTGTTTGCTGTATTTAGGTCACATAGGTCCAGCCATTCTCACCAGCTACAAAGTACACAGCAGAGTTGGGAACCAAGAGAACTGAGGTGCAAGAAGCAGCTGAGAGTTGCCAGTTGAAAAACTGTGACTTGCATTAACAACTGTGTTTCACGAAGACTGAGAAAAAGTAGGAGGACTTCAGCAGCAAATTAAGTATGAATTGTTCTCTCTTTTTATTTGCATGTTTTTTTCATGCTTATTTACACTTGGGTAGAGAAATTTGTTGACTGGATGGGTAATACGACAGAGCAGGGTGTCCTGCATGCACCCTGTGGTATCTCCAGTGCTCCCCTGATGTGCCAGAGCCCACCATCCATGTACCTTACTTATTTTACTTCATGGGATTTAACACACATGGATGTATCTCCTACCCGCCCTCTGCTATATGCATCCAAGAATTACTCAGGAAAGAGGAGAGACAAGAACTGGCTTCTGTCACTGTCAGAGGAATTTGTGCATGGTAAGAACACCTATTTTACATGGTAATCCTGCCAATGGATCCCATTAGAGAGTGAGGTCCCTTAGACTAGGCACCATACAAGTCCATGAGGAGAAGCAGCCACCATGTTCAAGAGTTATAAATGTAATTGAGAATAACAAGAAGTGGTTGGAAGAAGGAAAAAAAAATCTTGGCTTTCCACAGGTCACTTACACGAAGTATTCCTCATAACATATTGCTGTGTTGCATCAAAACTTCATTTTAAATTTTCCACAAGTTATGCAGAATGTCCCACTCTGTAGCTCTGTTCTGCCACACAGAGCAGGGCTTTGTTCACTTTCCTGTGAATTTAGGCCTTAACTACAGTACAAAATATGTTAGCAACCTAATCACAAATCTGGTTTCCAAAAATGAGGTAGGCTCAAAATTCTTCTGTCAAAAAGCAGGAAAGCTTCTGGCTTGCTCTACCACTCATTTCTTTCTTCAGCTAAACATAAGGACTCACCATGCCCTCTTCTGTCCTAGGTTAAATACAGATCATCTCTGTTCCTCTGCTGCCCTCTTGATATGCGGGAATAGAATAATTGATTATTTTTTTTTTTAATTATTTCAAGAGTATTTTTACTCAGCCCAGGACACAGTGACAATTATGACAAAACTCACTGAGCTAGCTCAGAAGGATGTATATACAATTACACCCTAACAAAAGCCTTTCTGGAAAAAAGTGACATTGACAGCAAAAAAAAAAAAATACAGGAGAAAGTAAGATCCTCTAGAGCGTGTCTCGTAGAGAGAGAATAAGTTTCTGCCAGTGTCAGATCTTCCCTTTCAGAAGCCTGTAGAAAGCATTTAAACAGGAGGAGGGAGAAGCTGCTTGTTCAAGCAGTGTGTAGGAGGCCTCTGTATGTGCTTCTTAAAGAAGTCACCTTGAGACTCTGTCCTACCAACCTCTCCTGAAAAAAACAATCAGAAACAAAGCTCGTGTTAGAAGTGTCTGAACATTGCAAGCTTCCCAATGATATTTTCCCATCATAAAAAATGACATTCATCCTGGCGTCTCCTACTCTGCATTGCTGGGCTTATCTGGCACATCTGTAATGTGAAATGCTGTCCAGGAGAAATGATTTCCAGGGAGCCTTAATCTCTAAATCTAAACCAGGATTTCCTCACTGAGCAGAGGCAGCTCAATCCCTCATTCCACCCCCGCCAGTACGCCTTTCAGCAGTGATGCAACCACCAGATGGTGGCATTTCCACTACATAAGGTACCATTGCAGCATTTGAATTGGCATGTAATGTGATTCACACCACTGGCAGCATGTGTGTAGTTTTCGCTATAAAAGGCAGTGGTGCTTTAAATGGATCTATGACTGTAAAACAAAGAAGAACAGTTCTGCAGGACAGGCTCAAACTGTTTACGGTCTTGACAATTCCTAGCAATACCAGGATGGCAGCAATTGGGAATTAGAAAAAAATAGCTCTGCAAACCAGCAATGACAGGCAGAGAGCAGCATTTTTCTCCTGGGTTACTTGATGCCATCCAGGTCGTATTCTTACTCCTGCGGATGTTTCCCTCTTCATAAGCAATGGGAGCGTACATCCAGCTCAGGAAGAAATGTTACATGTGATACAGAACTACAGGTCATCAGTGGGGACAAGGAAGAACCTGTGTATCTATATATCTCAACTCACTTTCTTTTCTTCCTGAGAAGTCCATCAGATGTACCCCACAAGGGGACTTGATGTGGACAGAGGTGAACTGTTGGATACTGCTCCCTCTGCAGCCTTCTGCAAACTGCCACACGCCCCCCCTTTAAAAATAACTTTATCTACTTATTTTCAAACTGATTTATTGCATTGATCTTATATATCATCAGGGGCTCAAATAGCTGCAACCAGGAGTAACAACGTGGAGTAGCGTTTTTCACCCAGACATTTTTCGGAGCCGAGACTCTTTTCCGTTTGACATTCAGGACACAGTACTGTTGTATTACTAAATTTTTACAATCTTCTGTTGTAAATCCTAAAATATTTATTTGGAACATAAGACTGCAAGGGTCTTCCTGAGTTACCAAGTGTGTTTGTGACCAGTATCCTATTGTCAGTTCCTCAGTAGTCAAACACTTCTTGCCCTTACCACTTCTCTGCTGGGACACCATTACAGGATGTTAGTCCTCTAATGGTTAGGAATTTTCTTCTGCTTTGAAGACTAAATTTGTTCTTGTCCACTTTGTACTCTCGTGCTTGTGTTAATGTTTGGAGTATCAGTGTTTCACTTCTCCTTCCTCATCTTTGCCTCCTAGATGGGATGGAATCGTGCATGGGATGATGCAATTCCATCTCAGTACAAAACATAAACTGGCAGTTGTCTACATGAAGTGAGTCTCAAATCTCTAAGAGCACTTACAGGACAACTTTTACGACTCTTATTGTTCCCACTCTTCCGCCTCTTTTCCTCACACATACCTTTACTCAGAAACATTCTCTCTGTCCATAGTAATTTGGAAGGCTTTCAACTCCTTGCACCTCTGCCCCAACATAGCCACGCCATCTGAATTCTGCAATTCAAAAAGGGTTATGCCAGAAGAAAGAGCTGTTTTACTCCCACCGTTGCCTCTGTTGTGAGGGGTGGCTTTCCACAGTTACGCTGTTGCGGCTTCCAATTGCATGAGAAGCTTTTTGCCGGTGGAGCACACCAGTATTCTCGTATCAGCAAAGAACTCCTTGTGTAAATACAATTTTGTTCAACATCCTGGCAACCCTGGCACAGGCTGAATAGAGCAAACAACCTGCTTCCTCACCCCTGAAAATGGATCTGAGCACATTAGCTGGTGCTGTTGGGCAGCTGGAACAGACATTTCTTGCGTGGTACTTCCTGTGTCGTTAATAGGTGTTTTCAAACTCCAGGGCTGTAAGCTGGAACACTGAAAGAATACACAATTAACAATGAATATTTTAGTGCAGTTCAACTGAGAACCTATCAACATCATTTCTTCTTAGGAGTTGCATTTGCTGTGCTGTTTCTCCGAGGCCCACTTCTCTGTATTGCACTTGCACACTAGGAGTCAGTGTGAATAAAGGCTTGTAGCTCAACCTGCAGTTTACCCACCTGGCACCAGAACACTGTGTGCAGGTAGAGTGACATACAAAACTTACCTGAAAAACTCTGTTGAATAAGCAAAGCTGTGGAAATCTAGGGAGAGCAGAGGCAAATGGCATCCAGTGTTTTTTATTAGAATACCATGGAAATTTGGATAAAGAAAAATGACTCCCCCAAGACTGGAAATCATAAAAGCAGGTATTACTTACCCAATTTAGCAAAACTACTCCTTCTCTTTGAAAGCTTTTACTGACTCACAGGAAATGACTCTGCAAAGTGCAGTTGCCAAACTGTGCGGGAGCTTTTATGTGGAACAACAGTAAGTCTGGTCTCTGCTTTTCCATCTCAAGTGAACTAACTGTGGATACTAGAAGCAAATATATCCAGTGGGACTAACCAGCTAACAGCAGATATTTTTCTGTGGATTTTATTTTTCATTGTGTACTGCAACAGATGAGAGCACATCCCTCAGAACCTGAAGAATGCTGTTGTATGTTCACATTTAAGAGCAGAACTCAGGTAAAAGTGAAAAGTTCCAGTGCTCTCCAATAGCAGAGTGCAGTGGACGCTTAGAAGAGGGCAAAATTTTCTTCTCCTCCATCAGGTAACACAGAAAAGTGCTCTTAAGACTAGCAAGAAAATTAAAACTTATCCCTTCTGGAGTTAATATTAAAATCTCATGTTATTGCAGTGCAGCCCTTGTTTTACTTTACAACTGGCGAAATGTCATTACAGCATGGTAGACCATTACTCTCAAGTACTATTCCAGTTGCGCTGGGCTTAAGTCTGCACTTCAAATTATCATTTAAACTTCCTCTGCCTGTTCTCACAGACACATGATATGGCTTTCCTTAACTCAAATGCTAATGGACATCCAGCCTTTTTATCATGTGTTGAAACCACCTGTCCTTATCTTTATATTTTGTCACTTGGCTCAGGAAAACAGTGTATATAAAAAAGGGTCTGTTTTGCATTGTTTAGCCCATTGAACCAGTGAAATGGTATGTTAGCACCATTCAAAGCACTGGAAATTCTGCCATTTTCTTTAGTGGGACAGGATTTCTCTTTAAAAGGCTTGGTTTTGGCAGTTATCTAGTATTTTCCATTTTATTATAATGGAATTAGAAGTAAGATGTCTGTAATTCCATCTCTTCAAACAGATTATAGTAAGAACTGTCTCCTTCATTTTGCTGAAACCTCAGCTGTAAAGTACTTAGGAATAAGTTCTTCAAAGCAGTCAGTAGATTCAGTTTCCAGGTCTGACTTCATGTTGTCCTTTGCTTTATAACTTTCAGAAAAATATAATCTGTACCTGCCTTCGAAAATTACTTTAAACTCACTAAACAATAAAAATACCCTCAGGACTTAAGTAGATATGACACATAACCTATGACTGTGGGGTGTCCACTAGATAAAGCTCATTAAAAATATAGAAAGTATTAAATTGTTAATATGGAAATACCAGTATTATAGACTATCATTTCTATAGATGTGTTTACTAACAAAAGCTGAGTAGCACCTCTGAAAGAACTGCAATCTTTAGTCAAACCTAAAAGGCCATCTTTTCAGATGAAAATGCACTGAGCAATCATTTCGCTAAAGCCAGAAAAATGTAGGGCTTTTTTACTGCTGAATGTGAAAATAGAAAATCCCTGGTAATTGCATTATTTAAGAGCATAGAGGTGGTACAGATCAAGAAATAGCACAGAGTTACTCGGTAGGCAGCTGAGTGGGGAGAAAGCAGCATATTTTTACAGCAGCTGAAGGATTGTGTTCAATTTGGCTACCAGAAATGGACAAACAGGCCAGCAGCCAGCAGGGAGGGAGAGATGCTCCATGTCTTGGTGGGAAGATAAGAAACTCGGACACAGAGACCCAAAACCCAAACAAAATCCTCAGAAAAGAAAACAGAAGAAAAAATGCATCTGGGATTTAGCCCATTGTTTTCTTCACCCTTAATCTGAATGTTTTCCACGTTAGTAAAATAAAAACTAACATATTGCTTGATCTCATGTACAATGTATTTGCGTGTGAGTGTCTGTACATCCGTGCATGCCCTTGAGAAGTGAGGCCACAGACTGTGAGTCTCCACTGAGTAGCAGTTCAGGGAAATGTACACCTGAGCCCTGGGGCAGACATCACTGCTGGTGGGAGAGCAAAGCAGCAGAGCTTTCCTCCCATGAAGGCATAACCTGACATCCAGGTTACAGGAAGAGAAATCTTGCTATTTACCTAAGCGAGGGAAAGCTGAAGATCAGGCAGGTGGGGTGGAGTGACACCTACCCAAGCCTGACAGTACTTAAGAAGTGATCAGACAATGCCATCACACACATGGTGTGAATTTTGGGGTTGTCCTATGCAGGGACAGGAGCTGGATGGGTCCCTTTCAACTCAGGACATTCTATGATTGTATGATTCTATGATACGTGGCAGCCTGGCAAGGGTTCAACTGGGGACAATGCTGAGAAGATGAAATCTGTACCTAAGGCTGTTAAGCACAGTTCCATTTACTTCGGCAGAACTCTGACATTTTACACCAAGGGAGGATGTGGCCCTGTTTTCTTCCTTTGTTTCGTGTTCCTATTCACGGTCCACAGGAAGGCTGAGGTTGCGATTACATTACGCCTTGTCTGAGACACATAGACCTGTGTACCTGCTGTTACTCACTGTACACCTTCCTTTCTAGTCCACTGGGTTTTTAATTGTGTGCTTTCATTTTATGCTCATGCGGGGACAAACATATATCTCTAATTCTACCTATTAGCATTGTCCTCCAATCCTACCGGTAGAACAGCAGAACAAAGGCAGTAAGTAAAATCTGGTTTGCTTGAATGAACTCAGAACGTATTTTTTTAAAGGCAAAACACCAGGCCTTCATTAGCAGAGCAGTGAGTCACCCTATCAACTGTACCCAGAATAAGTAAAAACTGCATCCATCAAAACTGAAACTCTGTCCTTTCCCTTAATGAGCAAGTGTCTCTGAGGAGAATCTGGCAGGAGAAAGGGATCCAGCTCTTTGGGATGTCATTCCTTTCTCCTCAACCATACCACTGTGAAACTTTCTGAAATAATTTTTTGTGTGTGCTCCTAGAAACACAAAACGCATGTAAGATGCAAAAAAATACTCTGTTCTTAGTTGCTAGCAAAGAAGTTCTCCATCACAGAAGTTTTCATACTGAGACAGTCATTCCTGATACCATATCATTTACCTTTCTTGTTATTGACAGTATTTTTAGTGGAGCAATTTCACTGCAAAACATTATATATGAACACCTAGGATGAGTACACAATACAAGGACAATAAAAATCTGAAAGCAAAAAAGTAAAACAGCATACTAGCAAAGGGCCAGAGTCTCACACACTTGATTACCTTAATGAAAAGTCCTTATTCCAACCATAGTCCCATTGATCTTGTAGGTATTTGAGGACTTAAGTCTTATAGGCATAGCAGAATTTGGCTTAAAGTCTGGATTAAAATAAGATGATTGAAGACTGCTCTGTATCAGTTGCCTATCAGGGATCAAGGCTACCAAGCAATCACATCAGTTATCCAGAACCAGACTTTGGCTGCCCTTTGCTGAAATTTTCACTAGTACACAGATATGTATTGTAAGGATTTGGGATGTGATTTAACTGAAAGAACTGGCAGAATGACAGGTTTGTGTCGTTATCTACCGGCACTTTTGATACCTGCTTGCTTGCTTCAGAAAGCAGAACCCAGTGACTTATACATTAACCCAGTTACTTATACATTGCATTTAATGTGTTATGCAAAAACTCAGTCAAAACCAAGTGCTTAATAATGTATTCATAATTTTTTTTTTTCAGTTCAGTATAAGTATTTCAAAATTAGGTCTAAACTTACCTAGAGTGTTAAGAAGTTTATTCGCATTTGGTATCACACCTGAATAATGTCACCTTCAGTAACTTAAATTCAGTGGCATGCCCAAACCAAAATGAAAAAAAAAAAAAATCTTCTCTGGCATGGCAACTACGGCCTCTTCAAAGAGTACCATTTTATGTAGTCATTTTATCTTTGTAAGGCTCACAATTTTTGTCCTTGCACATGTCTGGGATTTATCTTTTTGTTGGCCAGTCCAAATGATATACCTAAGATCTTGTGAGGTTGTTTAAAATTTCCTTCTAGGAAGCCCAGCAACTTTGGACTTCTACTATTTGTGTATGCACTTGCTGTCATAACAAACCTTGCTGGCCGTCAGTTGCTGTGTCAATTCCTTGAAACAGCAGACAGGCAGGACAAGCTAGAGCAGTCAGAAGGTTGCTCTAATTGAAGACGGGACACTTATTTGGCAAAGGACTCCCTTACTTAGCACTAATTATTCTTTACTCATTCTGAGTTTGCTGCTGCAAAGGAATGTCATCATAGCTGTTTGAGATAGAGAGTCACATTAGAACCTTATTTCAGCATAGAATTGACCTCACCTATATATTTCAGTGTTTTAGTCAGTCTTGTGAACATCTTGAGTGATGGCACCTGCATATTTTCTGTAGGAAAGTACTCCACCATCTGTTTCCATTATCAGAGAAGTTGCCTTTGTTCACTTTCTCCGTGTAAAATTTAATCCTCTTCTCTATCTAACAAGGCTGCTTAGGAGGGCTCTAAAACCTTAGGATTCTCTTTGTGGTCTGAATTACATGAGTAACCCCAATACTTCTAGGGCTTTTATCGAAAGAGGCCCTCAGCTCTGAAATTTCCTTCATTTAGAGATGGTTAACACTCCACTTATAATCACACACAAATCCAGATCATAGACAAGGCTCTTAGGGACACGGTTTAGTGCTAGATTTATGTTATGGTTGGACTCGATGACCTTAGGGCTCCCTTTCAACCAAAATAGTTCTATGATTCTATGATCAGGTATACTGAAGCATAGCCATCCAGCTACCTTTAATGCATGCATTTATAAATGATGGATGTGTTGAGAAATCACAGATTTCATTTTCAGAAATGCAAGCTATCAACTCTACAACCAAAAAGGTAAGTGCTCAGCACCTGCATAAGCCAGACCCTTGCGATGCCTCAGACTGGATGTTCATAACCTGGGGCAGGGAATAGGTATGGATCTACTTGGAAATGCAGACTTCCCTCTGTTGCGCTACCAACAAAATTGCTCTGACAACTATTTCTTCCCTCGTCATCTGTGATGTTCTCCTCAGTTTTCCATCGAGTTCTGTTCAGGTTTGTAGCGTGGATGGCTAGGAATTCAGTGCAAAAGTCGACTCGCAACAGCAACCAAGAAAGAATCCCTTCAGGCCAAATGTTCCCACAGGTATGTAGACTCAAATCCCTTTAATAGCCCTCTAAGCCTAAAGGAAATATTTCAAGTGACAGGAGGGAAGCATTTTGTGTTCTGTCCCTTGGAGCATGATTACAGTCATCTTTTGAGGCCTGGGAATTGCAAGGTATATTTTTCCATTTCAGAATAATTCTTTCAGTTATCTCATCATAATGTAAATTTCGTCAAAAGTGGACTATGGCAGAAATAGATGCTGAGATTCACTTTGGGATCTCCTTGTTTTATTTCTAGCTCACTGTCGCTTAACAGATGTATTAGTGACATTTTGCAACATCTTACGTCACTTGTGAAATGCAAGCCAACACATGATGTGACTAACAGAGAAGGGAAATCATGCATAATGAGATACAGCTAAGTATAAATACCCACCTTACTTCAAACAAAAGAGAGGAGTGGAAAGGAAGGCAACAAAATTCTCTGTGACATATATTTTTAGACAGATTCATGAAAAAGTCATTTTTGGAATGGTTTTGATTACTCATTTTAGTCTTTCAGAGCTTCAAGTACATTGTTACAAGCTGTCTCCATCTGTCAAATCTTTCTTAAGTGATGCAGAGAACTACGCAGACAGAAGAAAGAAATAGCAGATTTTCCTTAAAAAGCTGTAGGCTGAAAGCTAACTATTTTAAAAATTAAGGTTGTGGGGGATTTTGTTTATTTGTTTATTGTTTGTTTGTTTATTTGTTTTTCTGTTGTTGGGGGGTGTGTGGTTTGGGTTGTTTGGGGGTTTTTTTGGTCAGACACAGCCAGTAAATTTTCCTACATCCAGACCACAGAAAGAGAAACGTCCCTAGAGAAGCTTTACATTATAGACAAACCACGTCCTCAGTATTTGCATGCCCTGCTTAACTAGTTCATGTTTGCTAAAAGCCAGTAGTCTTGGATTGATTTATAAAAGAGAAACTGCTTTAAAGATGAAGGCAGAGGTAGTTACTGGGTCATTCCAGGATGGAAAAGGCAAATCCATGAAATGTTTCCTTATATAGTTCTTGTGTCTTTGAGTATCTTTAAAAAAAAACCAAGCAACCAAACAAACAAAGAAACAAACAACAGCAACAACAAACTATCAATAAAGTCGAAGCTTAGAAATATTTTTCTAAGCTTTATTGAATTTTCTGGCAATATCTACTTTCAAGTCTTCTACGCTGGTATCGATTTCTGACAGTGTGCATATGTAAGAGCTATGTGCACATCTCTGCGAGAGTCAGTCGACAAGAAAAAGGAATAACAGCCACGGTGGGAACCCTGCCCCCCACCTTCATGCCTAGGCACGAGCTGCTGAATGCATTTGCAGATTCCTGTTATGTCTCATAGCATAACAAAATAAGCTCCAAAAGCAGAAACAATCAAACACCCCTCAGCAAGCCACTGCTAAGAAGTGCTTTAGCATTCTTTGATTAGCAGCCACAATATTAGTAGAAAAACAGCCTCTAAAAATAAGTGGATGAGGTCATGTTACAGAGGTGTTTAACTGGAATCTGAAAATGTGAAACATCCGGTACCATGTAGTGATACTCTCCTCTTACCATCTAGCAACCCAAGGCTATCACTGTTGCCTACTGATGCGGAGCTACTTCCTTTTCCTTTTCTTTTTTTTTTGTGTGGTTTTTTTTTGTTTGTTTGGTTTTTTTTGTTTTGTTTGTTTGTTTGTTTTTGATGCACAAATGCAATTTTGTATTCTGTATTGCCCTGCCTGAACAATAACTGCAAGAAATGTAAGCAGTTGTTCCTGATGCATTCAGCAACTCTGTAATAACTTCGCTGCTCCAGCACTGACTGTGTAAACAATTTTTTCGACCACATAAAGCTCAGCGGATTTCTTACTGAGAGCATCTATTCATTCAAAGAAAATAGTATGAATATCAATGGAAGAAGTCTAGGTAATTCTAACAAGAAATAATGTCAAATCTCTTCTACTGAGACCTGGTACTCTAAGTGATTTAGTGCCCCTCAATATTTGCTGAAATCCGATATTCAGCAAATGGCACGTAAAGGTTTCTAAATGATAGATTACAGGAAAAATAACAGACAGGATGTCAAATCCTGAAAGACAAGTGATTTCTATTTTTTGTTATCAAGGTTTTTTGCATGAACGTCTCTTTCATATACCAAAATTAATATCAATTTGCTGTGACTTCCTCCATCTCAACAAATAACTTTGAAACTGCTGCAATTCCGTGGCTGCATTTAAACCATTTGATAAGCAGCCTTTTGTTATATACCGATATACAATTTATATGGCTGAAATGTGCCTTTAACACAAATCAGAAGTGAAGGGATCAAATAAATCTCTGGTATAATTACAGGGCTTTCAAGTGAGCTACAGTAAGACGAATTTGACTCGTAGCTGTATATTTAGCCTGGAAACAACCAGCCTGGTCATCTCAAATCGGACAGACCCGGCACACGTGCAAATGCTGCAGCTGCCAACGTGATGCAGATGCTAATAATTCAGCGGCTTTGTACCCTGTGATTATGCATGTGCTGTGTAGCGGTTCCGATTAAAGAGTTAAACAAAGTTCTTCTCCCTCCCCTCTTGGCGGAAAGATAATTCAAAGCCATCTGATATTTCGCAGACAGTTGGACGGCAGCTGAGGTTTCATTAGGAATCCCACGTATGGCCAGAAGCAACATACACCTCGGTGTTTCCGGGAGCCGCAGGCAGCCGGAACAGATGGTAGAAATCATCATCCCCAGACAGTCATCAGGGGAACCTCAGGCCACATGCTTGAATTTTTCTCAATGAACCGCATACAAGGCAGGCATTTGATCCATGTGACGGCAGCTGCTGGGTCCTGGGGGAGCGGGAGGCGGCGGGGTGGAGGAAGGCTCTCGCAGGTTATTAACAGGTCATGCTGTGACATTAGCAGTCCGGAAACATCGCCTCTCCCAGGGGGCTAAAACAAAAGCAAGGGAGAGGTTCCTCATAATTCACACACAGTTCAGTGCTTACAGATTACAGCACATAATCTGCTTGGCAACAGCACAGCACGCAGAGGCACTCTGCTATCTGATTTCCCTCTTTCTTCTAGCTGTTTCCATTAGAAATGTCAGAAGGAATCCTTGATGCAGTAAATGTCCTATGCAAATCTTGAGAGAGGAAGAGCCCAGCTTCCCTGCAATTTTCAGAATGAGACACGGAGGCAAGCCTCATGGTGACGACTGAGCTCCCTCGTTCAGATGTCCCCAGTCTTTTTGTTCCGTTCATGACATGCGAGACACTGCTTTCCTCATTGATCATTACCGCCTGTCTGAATCACCGAGCCCCTTCTGTGAGCAGAGAGACTTGCTGCAACTGTCTGCCTCATTAGAGGGAAAATTTCCTTGGTGATATTTTGGAGGTAACAAGGCATTTGGAAGAAGAATCTTAAAATACTGCATTTGACGATGTGAATGGTTTTAAAAATCATTACCCCAGCCCTACAACTGCCCACATCTTCACTGTCGTCCCAGCCCTCCCGTGCATAGCCAGTCATGTACACCAATCTGGCAGATGGAAAGTCTCCAAACCCCCTGAATGCTTTAGACATTCTCTGTCCAGTGCTGGCAGGTCAGGGCGATGGTAGTTGGCCAAGCACTCCAAATTACATCCTGTAGAGCACAGTAATATAAATACATATACGTGTGGGTTTCTGTGTACAGAAATAAACGGGTGATGGTGTGTGCGTGTTTGTAAATACAAATATCATTACTTCATACCCGGAAGCTACTTCCTTTTTGTTTGCTTACGCATTCTAAGTATAAAATGGAGTTTATCAGGATCTGCAGCAGAAAGATTCTGCAAATAAATATGCCTTAAGGTTTTTGTTAAGTTGAGTGAAGCTCTTCAGCAGGCACATTTCTCTATAGAAAAAATGGGTTATCTACCTCCTTTGCAGCACTTTTTTCTTCCCTTGCACAGCAGACAGACCTCACACACGTTCCTGGTCTTCTTTCTCTTCTATTGTACTGCATGCTGCATTTCCCACACCCCTTCTTACCTATCCAACCCAGGTAGCTCCTGGGTAGGTAGATCTCAGCTGACGCTTTTCAGCTTCTCCAACAAAATTTAGCATAGGACAACAAATCCTGAATCTTGTCCTAAGAATCTTTTCCAGTACATCTATTCTTTGTGTTGTACTGTGAAACCGAGAGTGTGTACTATGCAGTGTCTGATACACTGGGGTTTTCCAGGATCTACTATATGTGAACTTCACAGATTTCCTGACCAAGAAGCAGAAACCTGGATCTCCCATGCAAACACTGGCCATTTGTCTGGTAGTTCCAGGAGCCAGGAAGACTGGTGAGGCAGAGAGAGAAGTGAAGCTGTACTTTGTACTGTAAATCGGTTACAGCACTCAGCAGTCAAATTGGCTTATTAATCCCCTTTGGAAGCATTTACTCATGCCTGCAATAAGGGGTGAAAACCTGGAACCTGAAATTACTTTGCCGCTCTGTTAAAGATTAGCTAGCCAAAATGAGCAAGGCTGCCGATCTTCTTACATTGGCAGTCCTAAGAAGAAGTGAGATTCAAACCGTTCAGCAGCTCTGTGAATCCAGCAGGCATCCCAAGATGTACCACTTGCACTGTTATCCTGGATCCCCAGCATCTTTTGGAAACTGGCAGTGCCCCAAAATTTTTTCTAGAAGTGACTGAGGGTAAATTTAAAAAGGGGTATGTATCAAATTTGGGATATCAGACATTCCTACGCTGAGCTGGTGCCTGAAGAGGGAATCTAAGCAGGAGCTTGTGCCGATAGTGCAACTGCAGTGAGGCTTCCCTGGCCACTATGAAAGAGGCAAGGGATGCAGGGAGAGGTAATGTTTTTTATATGGCAAACTATCAGAACTGGAAAAAATCAGCTGCCCTTCATACTCATAGGACCCTCTCCAGGCCTGAAGCCCAAGCAGGAACTTTCTGTGTAGGAACAACTAGCTGTTAACACCAGTTCCTAATGTTCACAACCACTAAGGTTTCTGATATTGGAAATGATGATGCATTACATCCTTGTACCAAAGTCTCACACTTGCCATCCTTTCAAATCCTCCTATTGTCTGTTCATATGTAAAAGACCTCAGCTCTCATAGACTGGAGCTTGTGCTGACTTGTATTTTATGTACTGCTCTCCCACTGGCATTTTTTTAGAAGAATGTGTGGTGGAAACAGTAAGGGCTCTTGTCAGGACAGCAGATTAATAGGAAAGCAAGTGAGAGATGTGTTTTTTATCTGGGGCTGCAAGAAGTGTGCAAAGTTCAGCCATCACAAAACATTACTGAAGAAAATGTTCTTTTTTATAAAGACAGTTCTATTAAAATATTTTTTCTCTTTAACATAGAAATTACTTTTCTCTTAGCAAGAATTATCTACAGTACTAAGTCTAGACACGTTCTTCTTTATTAGAGAATGTTTTTGTATGAGCCACTTTCAAAAAGAGGCTTTTATGTTCCACCAACTGATGAGTGTTAATGTCAATGCAAAGAACAGGATTTTTAAAAGAAAAAAGTTAATGATGTGGGATGAAATTAAAATTTCTGAAGGAAGTCGAGCTGACAGTTCCCCATGAACTCCATACTCACACACAGATGGATGCAGACCTACTGGGAGCAAGGGCCTCATGGGATGCTACATGCCACCCTTCTCCCACCCGTAAGTGTTATTCGGTACTGCAAGTGTTTGCTAGCCCGAAGTCCCCAGTGACTGTCTCACACCGTACTTCCCCTAGTCCAACCCCACTGATGCTGCAGCCGCATCTGCTCTGGCCCAGGTAAGCCCAGAGTTTTTCCACGCTGTCCCACCAACACAGCAATTACCCACTTACATTAGACGTGGCACATCAAGTCTAAAAGCCTGTTCAACAATGATCGGTGCTAAAGGTCTCAGAGGTGAGTGCAAAATCCACAAATACTCATCATGAAGCATTTAGGCAGGTCTCTAATAATTCCAACACAAGGAGGATATTTTAAATTTATTTCTAAATTTGTACTGACCAGGTTCCCTGATAGTCTTTTTTTGAGCTAGGGTAGCTAAGGTTATACTGGCCATTCTCAACTTATTCTTGTTTAAAGTCTCCAGTGGAGTGAAGTTTCACAGGTTAATTATTTTCTGCTGTATCTTTACGCCAGTTATAAACTTGTTACCTTTAAGGTTACTGTTCTTGTACTCCTGTGAATAGGAACACTAACCAACTTGAGGTAATTCAGTCAGTGACATTCAATTTTTATTCCACTGCCATGTACCTATTATCTTCCTAAAATAGTTTTGGTTTTTATGTGGAAAACCCTTAAATGGAATCTTCCTTTTCTGAAAGGATTTCCAGAGTCAGAAATATTTTTTGTGTGGTTCCCTTTTAGACTGGAAGTTTTGCTTTAGAAATGGGGGGGGAGAGTGAGGGGGCAGAAATAACGTTCTTTTCAAGGGGAGATAACAGCCCTTTTTTTTATTTTTTTCAAGGTGAGAAGATGTACAGTTATCACATATTTATTTTTATACTATGGTTCAAGATGTCAGCTGAGATACATGCCCATTCACTTCCTGCAGGCAACAGAGGTATTACTGGTGAGCAATTTATCAATGGGAATTGGGCAAGGCTGTTCAACTCATTTTACCATATGCCGCAGCCTCCCACACACAATAGCACAACATCACGTCTTTCCTATTAATATCAGCTGAATGTCCAAGTTCTGTCCTGAGAAAAACTCATACAAAACCAATAAATGCATGGCTAAAAATCTTAGCTTTGTAAATAATACCTGCATGAGGTACTGGGCCGCTCAGAATGGTAAGGGAAATTGTAATAACAAGGCTGAGGTGTTGGATCACAGCAAAAGTATGTGGTCACATACCACATATTAAGGGAATAGTCTGTACCAATCCTGTGGCATTAGCACAATATGAACTTCTTGAAGCAGAGTTGTGATCAGCACATTCCCTTTGGCTTGCTTTAGTGAAGTAAAAGGACAAGGCTTCACCAAAAATGTGTGGGCTCATTTGCAGACAAAGCAGGAAGGATATTATGGCTTCTGGCAAGGCAATGAACTATGCATGGGCCAAGAAAGAGCAAACTAGATCACAGTGGGGAAGGAAACTATCCCAGAGACAAGCTTATGCTGTTTTCCTACCATGACACAGTATTTCAACAAATCCTTGGAGTGTCAGAAAGAAGCAGGCGGAGAAAGGTGACGGGAGGATAGCAGAGATGCAGCATTAATTGTGTGATCTGTGACTCAGTCACTGAGCTACTGATTGCCAAACATAACCCTGCACCTTTAGAGAATATGAACACACAGAAAGCTTTAGGAAAAGCAAAGGTACATTAAAAGCACGCGTGAGAAAGCCAAACACTGAGAAAATAGGAAGGACAGAGAATGGCAAACACAGAAAAGGAAGCAGCAGAAATAAAGGCAAATATGCACAGAATGAGCAATGGACAGAGAGAAAGGTAAACACATAAGCAAAAAGTAGTGACTAAAATAAGGGTTATCCCATAAATCTTTCTAGAGTTTTATTGAGCCACTGAAGAAGTGATTCAGTTGTAAGAACAATTTTACAAAATAAAGCCAGAACAGAAATTAAAACCTGCTTTAATCAATAGCTATTCAAAATTTGTAATTGGAAATGATAGACTTTTTAAATCTTGGTTGTCTTTCACAGCTGCAGAAAAAATTCTGGAGATGCAAATGACAAAGGGTCAAAATCTATGAAGCAAATAAAAGAAGGGGAAAATATACTTTTTTTTTTTTAAATGAACCTTGCATGGTGGAAACAGTGAAAGTACTGTAACCTTGCTTTTTTATCACTCTATCAACTGTACCATCTTTTCACATATGCAAATACTTATGCATTGCTGATTGAGTGATATGAGAGCAGGAGGAATACTTGGTCTTTTGAAGTATTCTCTCAGCTGAGGATTACTGGGTAATAGTCAAGTTTAGTACAGTATGATTTCACTCTACAAAATTTTGCAGTTTGCACCAGCACTTCTGGTAGCCATTGGAAGTAATTTCAGATAGCACAGCCCAAAAGACAAGAAAAACGAGTTTCTGTATTTTTCTAACGCAGTGTCAACCTGAAATATTAACAGTGCCTAAAGAAAAACCATGTTGCATTTTTGCAGGAACACCCACACACAGATGTAGGTATTTTCTGTTATGAAAAATTTGCCATCTGAGTTGGTCTAGAAAACTTCTAAGTCAGAACTCAAGTTAACGTCTTAAAAAATATATTCTTGACAATAACAAATCCAGTTGTTTTGTTGCTTTTCTAAAAAGCATAACAAATCATCAGGTGACTACTGTCCCACTGAACAACCGGTTTTGACAGGAGATTATTTTCCAGGGTCACTACTGTTAAGTAATTAAACATCTCTTTCGAAATTCCCCTGGGATTATTTCTATTGACTTAGAAAGCTATAAACGGGATCCGTGACTCTCCTCCTCCTCACCCAGTGGTTCACAGGAGGCTGGAATGTCAATAAAAGTGGAAAGGACTTCCCCTGAAACAAACGAGGACACGTGCTGGTTATTAAAGGACTGCATTAGGTACGTCTTTGTAGACAAATACGGGGAGATTTCATGAGTTCTAGCAAACATCAAAGTCCTAAAAAGTACTATGTGTCTTTTTCTAATACCTAAGGTAGGAACCTACCATAAATGATAGAACTGCTCTAAAATAAATGCAAGCAAGCTGTCCTTCTCCTTCACGACATTAAAGTCTTTGAGATAATGAACTACAAACAAATCCAACTTGTGCATTATATTGTAGACTTTGATTAACTCAGGATACAGTCACTTCCTACTATACACCACCTTGTGCTGCTAGTTCTGCTGTCAAAACCACAGTCTATGATAGCACCAAGGTCATCACAGTTGCTCTGAGTCTGCTTTGGTGCAGAGTGGAATGTCTCAGAAAAAAATAAGGGGCTTAAAAATATTTGCTCTGAACTTGGAAGAACTCCGCTGCAGCAACAAAAACTGCTCTCAGCTGGAACCAAAATATACCTTTAGACACAAAAGGCAGTCTTCCAGAAGTCTGAACAACACATGGCAAGATAAGGAACATAACTTCAATAAGGTAGAAGTGAAACAAAGTTGATCTCCAGCAGAGGTGATTAAGAAAGAAATATCCTAAGGTCTTGCAGAACTCCACTCCAGGAGCTGCCACTGGCAGCCAGCTAGTGCTAAAATGTCCTTCCTTCCCATAAACGGGCAATGTAGACCATTTTAATTCAAAAATCCTAATTAGCATATGCTGTACAGCAGGTGCTCTAGCAACACTGTAGATATCTGAACAAAAGCTTAAAGGCCTTGGATTATATTTGAACACCAGAACAGGAGACTTTAATCAGGTCTGCTATGTCTGGCACATACTGAGAGTTAATTAGGTTTAGCAGTAGTAATCATAATGGAAATGCTTGAGTTTGTAGGGTTTGGGGTTTTTTTCTTTTTTACATCAGCAACAAGACATGAGGAGAACTCGGGTTACTTTTTCAAGGTGATTTCTGTGCTACCTTGAGGCTCTGATGATCTGTCTTCCTCCGGTCTTTTCTGGTGGCCAGATTCCAGACTGTAGGTGTTAACTGTCCACAGCCTCTCGCTTTTGAATAATTACTTAAATGCCTGGATGTATCATAGCTGGAACATGTTACCAGATTAAAACTGAAACACAACACATGTACTGCTGTAAATTGGCATGCAAAGTACCCACTCTGTTTCAGGGGAAAAAATATGTAAGAAATAGCACCTAAGAAAGGATGTGCCTGATTCAGGCCCTCCATCATGAACTCTTAGTTAACCCAAAAAACCCTCTGCCTGAGAATCATGTTTTGTGTTTATTTATTGCCAGTTGATATACGACCCAGTTCCCAGAGACTTAAATCCACTTGACTTGGGCAAGGATTGCAGAATTGTTCCCTCAGGTTGCATACTATTGTCCTGACAAGTCATTAAATCTGTTCAAGACCTGAGGTGCTAATGCAGCCTCTTCACATTTCCAGTAAAACAGTTTGCAATGTATTCATATAGGAAGCATTTGATTTCAAGTTAAATAGTTTCATTTTCCTTCTTAACCAAAACAACTTTTATTATCCTTCTGCACTGGAGAGTCACACTTAACAACTTCCTTATTAAAAATAAATTTGTGCTTCAGCACAGTAGCACCAAAAGCAAACAGCCAAACAAAAGGACAAAAAACAAGCACAGGGACCAGAAAATATGAAGGCAGGGGGTGTAAGCAGAAGGAGCTAGGCTACTTCCACAGTAAGAACTGGCCTCCCAAAAGAGACATTGAGTACTTGCATGATTAGACCAATGAAAGTGATTTTGCTTTGGAATGAATTTATGACCCACTTTCAAATCCCTGAAGAAAACAGGGATTTAAAATAGGAAAGCTGAAAAGCCGCAACAGCAGCAATGCAAACGTCTGCTCTTTTTCTCAGTCTTATAATAATGTCATGGCCCTGATGTTAAAAAAAACCACAGAGTATGTCAGCAACGTGCTGGAGGCAATGGAAGTTATCAATCAGTAAAGTGAAGTGGATTTAAGCAGCTTAATAGAGGGCAAAATTCAATTGATTAATGGTTAGGGAAGTACTCACTGACGTGGGGGTTTCAAGGAATTACAATCTGATTAAAATTCCATTTTAGAAATGAAGGGATATAGGATGCTAATCAGTCTAAACCACAGATTATTAGTGCCAGCTATTTGTAACAGCTGGGACTATTGTGATAAAAACAAAGCGTGACTCAATTTTGATGAGCAGGGGATCATTTATTTATTTCGAGAACTAGAGCATGTCAGAGTAAATAACACCCATGCGCCAAGCTTGCTGGTCTCCGACTGTCATTTAACACCTGAAAACCCCATTGTCTTTTGGTCAGCTTTGCTGGGACAGGGAAAAGCTGGATCTCTTCAATTACCTACAATGCAATAAAGTTCTGCGTGTTTAGCAGAGCCACCCCAGGAGGCTTCAGAGTCTTTTACAGCACTTCAGACTAGGGTGCTTCAGCAACCAATGTGGATTCAGAGGTCCTGCCAGCAAGACAGCCTGCAAGAATGTTTATTTTAGAGATGTTATGGTAAGATAAAATCAATGTCTGTAGTCCTAAAAGATTTCTTCTCCTTTTTTTTTTCCTCCTTATTTTAAGAAGAACATCTATTTGGGTTAGGAATTCAAAAACTCAGGAAACTCAGCAACAGTAGCTGAGATCTGCCTCATTACGCTTGTGTCCCTATAAAGTGTCAATCTCACGGGCTTGCTTGAGAAAGGAGATTTAAGGCAGTTTTTCTCATCAGCTCCTAGATTGAGCAGACCATTAGTGCACTACAGCATTTATATCACGGGTTTAGTAGCCTCAAATTTGAGCTTTTCCAAACCACATTTGTACTGTTTCTGGAATGCAGTGTCTTGTGCTTTGTGTGTTTTCTTTCAGCTCCGCTATTAATGGTATTGGTTTTCTCTGGCATGGCTTCTAGTTATGAGTACAAAGAGCTGTGACATTTCAGATGAAGATGTGTAAAGTCATACTTAAGATTTAAATCCTTTAACTGGAGCCAAACATCTGTTATCAATTGAAGTTGTGAGCACTGATCCAAATTTGGAGTTATTCTGGCAAATTAGGTCAATTTCCAAAGATTTATGAGGACAATCTCTAACTAAGGAGGCTTGGTTTGGTAAGAAACAGACAGAATATGTGAATAACTCCTAATTTCCTTGTATTTGATTCCCCTGGCAAGAATGGTGTTTGGCCCTGGGGGAAAAAAAAAAAAAAAAATTTCTAAATTTCAATATTTTCAAGTACCTACATATGGCATTATAATAGGCCAAGATATTTATCACATTTTATTATTTTATCTATTATTAAGTTTTTCAAAAAACAAAGAGTTCCCTGAACTTGATGAATGTAGGTTCATTTGGGGGAGATGTCAAACATACAAAGGGAAAATTAAAAACAAACATACAAACAAATTCCAGCCTGTCTCCTTCATCCAGCGAAGACCACTGGCATTCAGACCTCCATGGCCTAACTTAGGCAATCTTTCACTTCTGGACCTGACCTCATTTATGAAGCAGAAGATACCTGGGGCAAAATGAACATCTGGTAGACATGAATGATCTTAAAGACTCGATGAGCTTAAGGGTGTTTTCCAACATAAACGATTCTGTGAAAATATTGGATTTTCCTGACAGACTTGTTGCATTCCTGCCTAAAACAAAGAATATATTGTATAACCTTCATCGAGCTAACAAATCACTGGGAGAAGGTCAGCAGTTCTTTACGTGTGCCTAGCTTTGCAGCTCACATTTCCAGGTAAGGAAGAGTCTTGTTATGTAAGGGGCTTCTTATATTCACCTTATTGCCATGGAAAAGCTTCTGACTGGAGACTACTCCTGACACATCCCTCTCTCAGTCACCCACTGACAAAGGCACATGCCAGGTTTTAAAGACCCACTAGAAGGAAAAATACGTGGTAGAGGTGTTTCAGCAGTTTGAGTAGAAGCTGCTTTCAGAATACATTATTCAATGACACTAGATGGCAGAGCAGCTGTTTTGAATTAGTTAAATGGCATCTCCTGGAGTGGGTTGCTGCTATTTTATTTTATGATATTACAGCTTGAAATGGTGTTGACATATATCCATGCTGGCTTTTGATTTTAATGAATTTATTTGCTATAGGCTGAAGTCAAAAGTGTAAGAGAATCAAAATTATTTTTTTTTAATATAGTCCAAGGGTGACAAAAGACTAAAAGTGGGGAACAGAAAGTACCATCCAGCAGTCATTTGGCTACATCAAATGAATGTCTTCCTTTGACAAAGGAGTATATGAAAGTCTGGGGTCTAAGAGAATCTGTTGAATTAGGGAATGGGAGGATTCTGGACAAGACCCTGAAAGAAAGGTTCAGGGCACTACAGAAGGATGCAAGAAGTTTGGAGTTAAAAACAAAGAGCGCTGGGCCTGGGCTTCATGACATAGAGGGTGGTTCCACCTGCTCCCGTGGCCCGGCCGAGGCCATGTGCCCCAGCTGTGGGACCCCCCCGAGTCTGGTGGGGTCTCGTCTCAGCACTACTTGCATGGACTTCTATGGACCTTTTGCTGGCAGTACCTTCTCACCATCTCTGCTGCCAGCAGGCTGGTTTTCACCTCATAGTTATCATCCTGAAGGACAGCTGCTCCTTGCACACATCCATATCAAGCCTAAGGCACTTGTCCATCATGGCTTGTGGAAGGGTGGTCATGATGTGGCTGTTTTCACCCTCCGTATCACAAAGATGCATGATATGTGCTAACACTACCGATTGCTCACCCAACATAGCTTAAAACTGTTCACCTATAAACACAGAAGTTTTACAGGAGTCCTCATAGAGATGAGATCAGTATTAATGCATCATTACTGCCATCAGACACAAGGCAGAAAGACTTGACTATAAGAAACCAGTCATATGACGAGGAGCAGAGACTCCCAGATCCCTACCCACTGGACCATGCTGCTCAGTCATCATGTTGCAAATCCCACTCAAAAGCAGAGCCATTGAGTCTAAAGCGTGTTTTTTACAGCCACAAGGCAGAAGGCAGACTTTTATAGCAAAATGCACTTCATTTCCGTATCTCCCTCAAATCCAGCTGACCTGGAAGTGTTCAACAGAGCCATGTAAGTAGCTCAAACAATTTTCCTTCAGGATGAAAAAGCCCTAATTCAGACAGCCTTGCACCGCCTTTCTTTCTCCTTCCTTCCCAGAGCCAAGTGAGAGTCTTTTACTGAAATGAGTGTTTGCAAGTATAAATGTCAGAATTGCACCAGTATGTCCCAGAAGACATAGAAATAAAATGTGAACAAAACCACTTTTACAACACTGTACTATGAGATGAGGTTTTCCAGGGCCCTTCTTCCGATGTTTTTGGGTCAGCTGGAGCATGAGCCAGAGTGCAAAGGAGAGAACAATTTTCAGAGGGTAATTGCTGTCCTTTGGCTCCACGCATAGGGTTAGGGTCATCACCCTCTTCCCTACCAAGCACTACTGCTGGCAGAGGAGAGGATGTACTTTCCTGCCAGAACAGACTGCAGACGCACATTTGTAAACACAAGCTGTAAACACCACTTCACACCTCTGCAAACTGGACAAAGCCCATGAAGAGGGCTGAAAGAATGAACCAATGATTTCAAAGAGCTGCTGGCATGGAAGTTGCTATGGAAGCAGAAAGAAATATTTTTAGATTGTTCTTGCATCACATATTCTCCCACACAGAAACTCCCATTCCCTCAAATTACCTTTAGTAAGGAGTGAAAGATGAGCATCTCTTCACTTCATAATCCATTCTGCCTGTTTTCTGAGCTGGTAGTGAGCCCACATTGGACTCACGTTGCAGTCCCACAAGAACCTGAAAGTTATTAAAGGACAGAAAGACATATGTGGCTGCTCTCAGAGAAGGCATGATTTTTTTTTTGTAATTTAAAAACCATGGCTAACTTATCTGCATTCCTGTAATGAATATTCATTTGTTTCTTTCTTCTGGAAGTGCAGCTGACATAGTATTAACTCAGATATACAGATCTCCCATGCAGGAAAAAAAGAAAAAAAAAAAGAAGATGCTTTAGTTAAGTTATACACATTATGCAGAAAACATAAACAGCCACATGTTTGTGCATAACTGGATGATTCCCTAGGGAGTAATTAGCATTTTGGCAGAGCAGCTTGCAACTATTTCTGCTCTTCTACTGGAGAAATTTCACGGGGAGGAGCCTGTTTTGGTTACTAAAAAACTATTTATTGTATATTATTTTAGTATAGCTACAAGATACATTTCAAGGTAGATAAGCCAGCCAACTTTGATATTATCTATCTACCAGTAACCTCCTCCCTCATATTCTCTTGCCAGTTTTAATGACAGTTTTAAGATAAAATATGAACTGGAAAGAAAGAATACTGCTCATGGATGGTCTTTCTGAAGTGTAGCTCCATTCTCGCAAATATACATTTTTAAGCAAACATATTATTTTCCCGGTAATGTTGTCATGCAATAAAATTGATTCAAAGTAGCATTAGGGAAAACACTCTTTCGGGACTGGCAAATATCTTACTCAGAGGAAAGGACTCCTACAATATCTACAAGCCAGTGGGCTGTGGGGCTGTACAAAGACCTACACAGAATTGCCAGGCTGCAGATAAGGATCATTTTCACAGAGCCTCTTCAACAAGTCACAGGATGGTGGGGAGAGTGCCTGAGATGTCCGGTTTGCACAAGTTCCTCTTTATAGTCACGCTAAGAAATGCTACCTCTCAGATAAGACTTCCCACAGCAGACGTTTCTTCTTAGAACCAGTGCAGCGTGTTAAGAGGGCGCCACCAAGCACCCCGATGCAGCTGGGGTAGGTATTCTCAAAGCCTTAATGTTTGTTTTTACAACAGACTTCTTTAGCCGAAGGTGGGAGGAATGAAATAAATGTTATATGCCATGAAACGAATGGGGGATCCCACACTTGTTCCTTTCATCCTGCAGCTGTACGCCATAACCAGCCCTTTTTCCCCATCCCACAGGAGAAAGCAAAGATGCTGAAGCAGAACACAGGCGCTTGTAATTTCTGTATTTCTTAAGAGCTCGGGAAGGCTCCCGACAGCCCTTCTGTACCAACAGAAGCACCACCACCCACCCTGCCCACAGCAGTGAGAAACACCAGAGCAGCAGGCTGCAAACGGAGGATTTGCTCCAGCAGCAAACAGGCTGCACTGGAAGGAAACCCCTCGGTAGAAGGAAGCAGCTCTGTGGTGAGGGACAAGCAAGGTTCAGGAAGAGAGCTGCTGATAGATGACAGTCCTCATTCATTCATCTGTCAGGAGACTTCAGTTGTTTACCATGGCTTCATCCTCATTGCGTCAACCAATGCGTTTTATTAATAGGGTGAATTAGCTTGCAGCTCTCAATAAATTACTGGCTGACAGCATGTTTTGGCTGCTTTTGATTTGATATAAGGAGAGAGATGCAACAGTAGTCACCAAAAGGAGTAGATATCGCCATCCATCACATGGCAGGGTGATTAATGGAGCTGCTTTAACTCTGCCAGTTAGTCCTAACCAGGAAACAGAAAAGCAGCTTCTCTCTGCAGTCCTCCCTGGGACACACCTTCTCTAGAGCTGCCTATATGGACGAGGAGAAGGACACCTGACATGGCCTCCATCACTGAGAAGAGGGAGAACAAATGGGCTCCACCTCAACATCAAAGATGCCCAAGGGAGCAGAAGTCCTTAAAGCTTTCCTCTACTTCGGTAGGAAGAAGAAATGTTTAGAGAGGGGTGGTTTGGTCCTGGCACCCCTCATACTTTACAACTCTGAAGCATGGTGTACAAATCTGGGGCTAAACTTTTTGAATGCAAATGACTTCCAGTTTGAAAGCAGGGTTCAGGATTACCTATATGGTACATGCTGCCTCTTCAGGGACAATTTGCTAAAATGTGTGAGAACTGAAACACACAGAAAGCTTTTCATAGCCTCTCCCTGCAGGTTACCGAAAATGTGTTCCTGGGCTCAAGCCCCACTCCTCAACAAACTGTTTGCTGTCTCAAGTTCTAATGGTTATACCTTCCCTCAGTGTTTTATAAGACTTAAACAATATTTTCTCTTCTGATTACACTTTAAAGCAGAGCTAGATCCCCTTTTTACAGTGCAGGAAAAGCCTACTGCCCTGGTGTCAGTGGTTTGGGACAGGCAGAGTTCCCACCAGGCTAAGTCATGTCTGAGATAAATATCCAACAGACCATCTCAACTCACTGAGGGTGGAAAGCATGAAACCCAGATGGACAAAAATGATTTGTTTGTAGCAACAAGTGTCCCTTGAGACAGCAATTGTCAGTCCATAACCAAGACAGAGTAATGGGCAAAGTAAATCTAGACTAGTTGGTAGGCCAGTGGGAGGGGGACAAGAAACAAAAAGCTAGAAAAGATGGTTCTGCAACATGACAAGCTTGGCTTGGGTGCTGGGAACAGCTAAGGACTGCAGCAGTGAGACTGATCTGGAGAATAAATAGATTCAAATGAATGGTTTAGCAGTGACTGGGAAGTAAGCACCCAGAAAAAAAAAATTATCAAAACTCTCAAAAAGTTTGCAGCAGCAAGGAACATCTGTGACTACAGCAAGTGATGATATTTTTTTTCTGCAGGGACACCTGGGTTGGGCAAGGGCCACTGGGGTGATTAATCAGGTGAGAAACTTAATCTACCTACTTAAGCCATGGAAGCTAAGAACACTGTAGTACTGCCAAGGATAGTATTTCTGGGTGAAGTGTTTGTTCAACTCAGAAAAAGGCTGCATTGTTCTAGAAATAAAGAGCATGTTGTCCAGCTTTCCACTGTAGTACCCTGCTATACCTTTCTCACAGCCACATCACAGAAGCAAAAATCTTGCCTGGGAGGTGTTTGTCCTTTAAACACCCCAGGAAGAAAGGGAGAATCCCCTTCAGACACAGGATGTGTGAAAGAGCAGAAAATAGCGTAGCAGTATCCATTCCTGGGGCTGAGTCTTTGCCTCCCTGGGAAGGTGTTTGTGCTGGCAAGAGGCAAGAAGATCATTGCAGATAATTAAAACAGGACATGGGTTTGCATCTGCTAACCACATCATGCCCATTTACTCAGTTCCTTCTGCCTTTCTCACTTGATGCAAGCAGGACAAAGCCCCAACAAAACCACGCTGAAGGAAGAAGCATAGCACAGAGGAAGCCGCTGTGGGCATAGATCATCATCTGTTATCCATGTTTCCAGCACAAGCCCTGCAGTTCCACCATCAAAGGACAAGAGTGTGATGATGTGGGAGGCGCTCGTGGCTCTGCCTGTGCCTAGCTGGCCCATGGTCACCCAGAGACAGTGTGCATTGTGGCAGTAATGGCAAAGGGGTAAGACAGCAAACCAAGGACTCCAAATAATTCTACTTTTATTACATTATTTTAAACAACGTTGTGCTTCAAAGAGGCTTTTAGAGACAG
Source organism: Pampusana beccarii (assembly GCA_013399365.1). Taxonomy (NCBI): domain Eukaryota; kingdom Metazoa; phylum Chordata; class Aves; order Columbiformes; family Columbidae; genus Pampusana; species Pampusana beccarii. The sequence continues at coordinate 348,399 of VWYH01011234.1, forward strand.
CTGAAGAATGCTGGTAGAAGAAATAAGGCTGGGATCTGTATTGTACAAAGCACTAGCAGAGCAAGATCAGCTGTGCCAGTGCAGACAGAAAAGAAAGGAGTAAGATATCCAGACATTAGAACAGTGAATTTTTTGGCTTAAAATGATAGTCATCGTTTTCTTTCTTTGCTTAATGCTAACTCTCTTCCCAGCTAGCTCTGTGATAATTGCTTTCTCTATTCACCTCACCAGTTACTGTGTGGTAGGTATTATATGAAATAAAGCTGTCCACAGTGGAAGACCCAAACTCTTCTGTTTCTATTGTTGTGAGGAAGCTAGCATCAGAAATGGTTCATTTCCTGGTTTATCTGTCTCAGTGATTTTACCTTGACTGAAGTGAAAACTCTAGTTATAAACTTTCAGTTCTATTCCCTCACATTAGTGAATGCTGAAAAGGACTCCGTGGATGTTAAAGACGTTCAAAAGTAGATTCCAATAAAGATATGGTTAAGTGTTCTTAAGAACAGGACAGGGATTAAGAAACTTTGCTTCACTTTACAGGCTGTAAAAGATGTCTGTTCCTCATTAATGATAAAAATAGATTTATTCCCATCATAGATGATGGTCTTAACATTCGTTTGTTGCCTTTGGTACACATATTCCTATCTAAGCTAAAGTATACATACGTTTTTATGGAACATTAAAGTGATAAATAAGGCATTTAGGATAAGGTCAGACCATTCAAGCTGGGACTGCAGCACAGTTTAGGTATATTAATCCTAAACACCAGATCTGGAAAGCCTTCCTGCTGGCACTGCTTTACATCAGTCATATTTACAACTCATAGGGGAACTCCAAGCTGAGCCTTGGAGCTCTCAAGACCACAAGGTTTAGTCACTTGGGTGTAATTAACCATACATGATGAGCCTGGTGCTCAGTCTATCATTTAGACAAAACCTATGATCCCTGAGGAGATACGCTCTGCGTGGGCTTAAGCCGGTGACCACAACAGAGTACCAGAGCTATAGTTAGTCTGGGTAGGATTCACCTTCAGATTAAGACCCCTAAATGTGAGTGCCTACTTCTGTGTGAAGTGTCAATACTCTCATCGTACTCAGCAGACATCTAGTCATGTAGTCAACAGAGGCAGGAGACTGATTTAGCTAACCAAAATTTGACGCCAGGGATGGGCTGAGCTACCCAGGTGTAGATGTCTAGCACTGTTTTAGTTGCTGTGGGATATCCTCCCTGGCCTCTGGCTGCCACTCCGGGAGGTGAAGATCTCCTGTAAGTTGTAGGTCATTTCTGCCAGTACTCTGCAGACGTTTCAGATGCTCTGAGGATCCCAAATGGCTCTGTGTGGGCAACTGAATTGCAGCTCTAATGGCTGGTTAGCTGAATACGTCTATCAGCTGCAGCGAGACCACACTACAAGTAGATCTACCCTAACTGTAATGGGACCATAGACACAGGTACTTTAATCTCAAACTGGAACCGACCACTTCATTAATAAAAACAACAGCTAATGGCAATATCCACTTATACGTAACCACTTATTGGTCAATAGTCTTTCAGGGAACTGGAGACTTGATGTGATGCTTCGTCTAAACCCAGGAGTCACACCCGTACACTCTGTATCTTGAGAGTGTATCAAGACCGCTGTGCTATGTACTACCCCAAGGACAAGGGAGATATTCCCTGTGTAGCTAAGAAACAAACACTTGGAAAAATAATAGGAAAGTGTGTAAAAAGGAACCTGTCTGTGAGGTCTAACAGCCACAGCCTACACCTGTGTAGGATCTGTCTCCTGAACTTCTCTCTCCCCAGGACTTTCTAGTGTAAAAGACAGAGACAGGAACGGGCCCAGGTCCATCTCCCAAAGTTATCTAGAGGTCCCAATCAGCAGGTTACACAGCCAAGTTCCCGTCCCAGTCATTCACATGTTGGTCCCATGAATCCATCACATAATCACAGATTCATACAATGTCTTTATACAGGGTTTGCATGTATCACAGGCCATTATATTTTACCTGAACCAAGGCAAATAATTTGGGCTTGATTAAAACTTAACCTTCCAGAAAGACAACCAGAGTAGATAACTTACAGCTTCTTCTGGAAGCATCTTTCTAAGGGCAAAATTGTACTCATCATTAAGAAATATATGTCCTCTTCTCTGTTAGGATTTGACCAGCTTGAGCTTTAAAACGTTAGTTCTTGTTAGATTTTTGTCTAGTAGATTCAATAATCTTTCAGCAACCAATTTTTCCTTGCTGGTTCTGATTAACAGTAACTGAGACATCTCTTGTGATTTGTTCTTTCTTAATATTCACTGCAAATCAGCCATCCTACATCTGAATGGTTCCTGCACTTTCTTCCAATGTTGTTAACTTGGTTTAAAACTGTCAACATCAGGTCTTTATCTGTTCTCACCAAGAGTGTATGAAAAGGTTAAATCACGTGAGCTCATTTACACGTCAGACATGAGCTCCTTCAGCCAGAATGTTCCAAAGGGAGCTCATCTGGAGTTGTTTGTTGCTCTCTTTTTGCTTCTCTGTTGCCCATTGCCTTGTGCCCAGGAGTAGACACTTTTGAAACTCTGCATGAGACAGGAGAGAGAAGAAAGCAAAAGAACGAGATGCCCTCTGCTGTGTGAGACTGGCTGACATGGCTCTTAAGAAAAGGAGCAGCAATGGCTGGCAGTGATGGGCACTGAGGAGTTGGAGTCCAGAAGAGTATGCAGCAAAAACAAGCAAACAGCTTGTTCCAGAGCTGACTATAATTTGAAGAGCTGATTGAACTGAATGGTTTCTGATACAGCTCTGCCTCCTGTTCCTCTGGTTTTAAAAGAAAGAACAAGGAGGATTACAGAGTGGTATTGCCATTATCAGCCCTCATGCTATGGCTGTTAACAGGGAGTTAGCTGATGAAGTGTATTTGATGTACTTGATGAAGTGGCAGCACAGGCGAATGAATTTGTTGTTCACTCAGGCATGTGAAGATTTTGACTATAATCCCAGTTCTGACTGTTCTTCTGCTTCCAAAAACAACTTAATCATAACGCATTTCTGTTTCCTCAATATCCCTTTCCCCCCCTTTATCTAACTCTATAAAGCCAGGACTTAGAGTTATCACATCTTTTAATAAAGAACCCTGAAGCCCGTTGTAATCTGTAGGTGTTACTTTCTCCTCTTTCCTATTCTTTCAGCTCAGAAGTGACAATAGAATTAGGTGCAACGTTTCTGCCTAATTCCTGTGAGTAAATATTCATCCTACATCCAGATTTCCTCATGGTCCCCCATCCAAGTATAAGACAGACCCATAATTCCCTACCCTGTGGCTATACATATCTAGGAATAGCTCTAGTTAGTGAATACTGTATTCACCCTGACATCCAAAATACCACCAGTTTCTTTGATGTACTACTGTGGGGACAAAAATGGCAAGAATGTAAGAATCATTAGCGTGTAAGTTTAATGCCGTGCTTTCTAGAACAGGCACTTCATGCAGCTGCCGAAATAGCTCTGCTGAAAAGCAGACTAGCATACCAATTTTCAGATTTTCAGATCTTACACTGTGCATACCAATGCATTTGCAAATTCTTTCTCACTTATGCAACTATTATTATACATGCAAACCTCTAATTTATTTAAAAAAAAAAAAAAGCTTAAACTGTTTTTTTAAATAATTCAACCATGTAACTCCGTAGGAAGGTCACAAAGGTCATACAGGTTACTGATTTTAAGTTTTGCCTGTATGAGACAGAATAAAAGTTTGCTATTTTGTACCATGACCTATGAATAAAGTTTATTTATTTCAAGGGTTTAATATATCAAACTCGAGTTTCATGTCTTACTGTGTCATCAAGCTCCTGGAACACATTTTTTTTCTTTAAGTTACAGCAATGCCTCAATTATTATGATGATACATACAGAGGGGGAATAAAAGAGAGAACAAGGTTAGTTTTACTAGACCCAAGTCACCCACTTGGTCTCATGCCAGCATCCACAGTAACACTTTGGGTAGGAATGAGTCTTAAAGGACTACACTTGCCAATTTTTCACCATAAAAATACAGACAGTATTAATAGCTACTAGCATTTCCGGAGTCACACTTGACTTCTGGAAGGGGATCCCCTGCCACATTCCAGAATTGACGTCTGCTGGGGACAGCCGTCTTTACAAGTGCCAACTGAGTTCCTGCAGGGAAGGGCCCACATCCAACATCCCATCTATCAAGCAGAAGGCAGACAGAATTAGCAGTAGGGTAGAGAATAGATGTCAGAAAATCTTGAAATCAGCATGATATTCTATTGATGAAAGAGAAGTAAAATATGAAAAGAAGGGAAAAAAGGCAAAGAACTCTTGGTTTGTATGTAAACAATAATTTTGTAGTTTTATACATTTTTTATTAAAAAATTTAATGAAGATTCAAAATTGAACAAAAAAAAAAGAAAAACTTACATGCATTTTAAATGTATTCTGCCTCTGGATGACAAAGTAATTCTCCTTGTTCCTTCCCAAGTCTTGCATGTTTGTATTTTTTACACATCTATTTATGGTTAGAGCAGTCTAATGTAACATTAAAAGAATTAATCTTATCACACTGAGGAAGTACTGGAAGATAAAATCAGGATTGCTCTTTGATCATTAAATGGCTTTAGAATTCTGCACACAAACAGATCTCTCTTTCCCTTATCAAATGTCAGAGACACAGTTATGACTGCTTGTGAAAGATGTCTTTTTTTTCCTGCTCAAACATACAAACAGAGATCTCCACATGGGACACATACCCTTTTATTTTTAAGTCTTTTCTCAGCTAGATATATTGGTTCTTCATAGGGAGCAGGAAAGAAATTTTTGATTTTGTTTTGTGTAGGAGACTGGAGAAAGAAGAGTTGTATAGGGGCAAATTAAAAGAAGGGTCTGTGTGCCATACAGAGGTGTTTATAATCTTGAAGTACAATTACACAGTTGCAGGAAAGCACTCTCACATCCACAGTATACACCATGCTCAAAATATGTGGGGAGAAAAACAAATAAACAAACAAACAAAAAAAAGTGGTGTACCATTATTATAACGATTTGCAAGTACATTCATTAACAAACATGGAAATACTTTGGGTGACGTTTATATGCATAATGACTATGCTAGTTAGTATGCATTTTAGGACAGAATACACATGTTCACTATATATGTGTATTCATACTTAAGTGAGGCATCTTTATGATTTTATATATATGATTTTATATCTATATATATATAGATATATGATTTTATATCACTATAACCAGCCCCAGATTGGGGCTGGGCCATGGTGCATGCGAGACCATCATGAATGGTGGTGGCAGGTTGGTTGGGAGAGCAGGGGCACAGCAGCTCCTGGGCTGTGAAGGATGGAAATGGAGGCGGAAGTCAGAAGCCAGGGATGGGAGTCTCAGAGTAGGTGATTAAAATGTCAACACAACCAATTCTTCCTTCCTTCCTTCCTTCCTTCCTTCCTTCCTTCCTTCCTTCCTTCCTTCCTTCCTTCCTTCCTTCCTTCCTTCCTTCCTTCCTTCCTTCCTTCTTCCCTCTCTCTCCCTCCCTCCCTCCCTTCCTTCTCTCTTTCTTTCTCTCTCTCTTTNTACACAGTTGCAGGAAAGCACTCTCACATCCACAGTATACACCATGCTCAAAATATGTGGGGAGAAAAACAAATAAACAAACAAACAAAAAAAAGTGGTGTACCATTATTATAACGATTTGCAAGTACATTCATTAACAAACATGGAAATACTTTGGGTGACGTTTATATGCATAATGACTATGCTAGTTAGTATGCATTTTAGGACAGAATACACATGTTCACTATATATGTGTATTCATACTTAAGTGAGGCATCTTTATGATTTTATATATATGATTTTATATCTATATATATATAGATATATGATTTTATATCACTATAACCAGCCCCAGATTGGGGCTGGGCCATGGTGCATGCGAGACCATCATGAATGGTGGTGGCAGGTTGGTTGGGAGAGCAGNCTTTTCTTACCACAGTTAGCAATCAAGACTACAATAGCCACTCACTCACTCTCCCCTACCCCCTGTAGTGGGACAGGGGAGAGGACTGAAAGGGAAGGGAGAAACTCTGGTCCCAAATGACTGATCCCAGTGAGAGAACAAACAGGCAAAAGGCAGAAAGGTCCAAACACCAACTGGGAAACAGCAGAATGGCAAAAGGCTAAACTAAAACCAAACCCCCAATGGAATGAAACTCCCAAACTGAACTAACGTGCTGGAAAACCCAAATGGAACTAATGGAACTAACTAGCCAGAAAAGCTGGCTCCAATTATATAAAGAGCATGAAGCTATATGGTAGGGAATATTTCCTTGATCAATCTAGATGTCAGTCAAGGCGCTGTCCTGCTTGTGGCCCCCTCCTACAAATTTGTACCTGTAGCTGGAGGACCAAAAATCCTTGGTCTTCCTGACAACTGCCAAAATATCAGGAAGTTCTTACACTCTTTTCACAGACTCAAAACCACAGATAGTTACTGAATGAAAAATATTCACTCTATCCCAGGGAAGAGCAATGTCATCTCGTACTAAATCCAAAACAAAAGACTGTGCTAGCTATGAAGAAGGAAAAACTCCAACTGCATGAAGAAAATTAACTCATTTTCAGTCAAACTAGTACATTTATTTGAGTAATTATCGACAGTGTTTATGTGCTGACTTAAACAACCTCAGTAGAAGTCCAGAAAATTGTCTTGGGTTGAATGGCCAGAGGTCAAGTAGGAAAGGGGACAGAAGGACTCACAGCTCATCTGTTGCATATCAGCCCCTGCAATTCATGCTTACTGCTCACTGACAGGCATGGTAACTAGAAAAGAAGCTTGTTTCAGTGAATGAGAAAGGCATTTTGTCTGGAATGTAGTAATAAAGAAGGAGATGATGATTTACTGCTTTTCTATAAATTTATACTTTTCCCATAGCCCAGCGTCTTCCTCACCCCCTCTCTGACTCTCAACAGACATGGCTCCTGTGTCTGCTTGCAATGGAGTATTTCAGAACTTGTTCAAAAACTCCATGGTGTGTTCATCAACGCCTGGTCGTAACATACCCTAACAGAAAGATGCAAAAATTAAATTCCTAGTCTTTCCTCAAGACAGGTTTTAAAAAAAAATAAATTAAATTTTAGATATTTGTTTTAAATTCAACTCTTTTTTTTTTTCCAGGAAAATATTTTTTTTCATTCAGTGGATTTGACTAGCTAAAGCAAATACATACAGTTGAGCAGACCTTTAGAGCAAATAAATGAATCAAGTACTTTCATAGTTGTTGTTTATATATACCTTCATATGCACACAGAGACATGCACATGCACTGCTATTGGTTAGCAAAGGCTAAGAGAAACCCAAAGAGGCTGCATGGTAAAAAAGTGGCCTTGGTAAAATTTCCTCCATTTTCTAACAACAGGACAATGACATCTTTTTTTTTTTTCCTGGGGAAGACATGCACACCCACAATGCCACTAACCTGAATAAACCTGGCAGACGACAGGATCTAGCTCAGCACAGAGCCCAGGCATGAGGCATGTCATAACAGGTCAGCTTAAAAGTGACACTTCTCAGCATGTGCTCAGTGCTCTGAGGTGTTTATTCCAAATCTACGTACAGAATGAAGTCAGTGGAATTACACCAGGGATGAATTTAGCCTCATAACTTTACTGATCTATTTCCTACAATTCTCTTAAGTATTCAGTTGCTTCCTGCTAATTATTTTTGCATTATTTTACAGAGGGCTAGTGTGTGCCACATGGGGCTTTTGTAGAAGGTTCTTTAATCATTGTCCCTCAAAGTAATTTAAGTTTCTGAATGAGTTTATACAGTAGTAAAGAAGCTGTTAGAGAAAGGACTATGGTTCTGATCTTAGGAGTTATTAAAGTGAAGCTAGTACTTCCCATACAAATCTTCTTAAGAATATTTTGTAAAAGCTCATGCCAAGCTGAGTTTGTGCTTTCATGAAGTTAATGGAGCTCCCCAGGCATTCATAAGAGCCTGGCCTGAATGCGTTCTATTACTCATGTGAGAAAAAAAAAAAAGTGTTCACACCATGAACTAAGCTTGCAAAAGACAGCTTTAATTTTTTTTTTAAGTCTAACCTCCAAAACTCTGTTTCTGTATAATAGGATTTTCTATTGGTAGGCAGAATTAAGCAAACATTTTGTCTCCACGGCCTTTCTATCTTTAATTAGTTTCATATCGATGAAGAGTAGGACTGTGAAAATATGTAGAAGTATAAAGATGGCTGCGAAGCTCAAAAAGATTAGCCTCCATTGGGGAAAAACAGTTTATTACAGGTTGCACATTGTACATGGACCAGTGTCTGTAGAGTTACGTAGTACTACTTAAGATATGAAAATGATGACTCAGACATTAAGCACAAGAACTGTTTACTTTATGTACCCTGTATTAGGCATAGCATGGTTCAGCAAATGACTGAAAAATATGAATAATCTAAAGTTCTCTGCTTTTACCTGCATGCAGCCTTATCAGAGCAACTCTTTTCTGAGTCATCTTCTGTACGGATTAATACTAGAGTTTTCCATATTCCTTGCAAACTACTCCAAATATTGTCTTTACTTAAACAAGCAAACACATAAAAAAATAAATAACAGCGTCAGTATCCTTCCCAAGGGCAGTCAGACCAGGCCCAGGGTACCATGAATCAGGCTAATCCAATTCCTATTCAAGTGGTTTTACATTCTGAAAGATGCTAAGATATGGTCCTGCAATTGCTCCACATGTTGGGTAGCTGGTTTTGCCAGGCAATTCAAGCAAGCTGTCAAACACTAGCTCTGAAACAAATCAAATGAGAGAAAGGGAAAAAGAAACAGATAGGCTTTACCTTGCTAATGTCATTCTCATAAATCATCCAAAAGTTACCTTAATTCTAGATGGCTACTTCCCTTCTTAAATTTAAGAACTTGCTTATGTAAATTCTGTATTTAGTTGGAGGCCTGCTATGTTTTCTGTGACAAGCCAACCACCCCTTGCCATTACAATCCAGGGTTCTTTTTTACATCTGTTCCAGCAAAAGTCTCACAGCCACAACGATAGTTGCAATTGCACAACATGACACTTCAGTAACTGAGCCACAGCCTGAATAGAGGCCAGCTGATCTCCTAGCTTCTTTCCAAAGGCTGCATTGCTCTTATTCAAACAGCCTTTCTCTGCAGGTTATCTGGTGTTAATTTATAATTTACCCCACTAGACACCGTTTCCTTAAGTATTATTTCCCAATCAGATAATTACTCCATTCAGCTCCGCTAAAATATTCTTTGCTGCTTTGAAATAGGAGAGGCTGGGGTGCCGAGCACGTAGTCTTTAAACTCTGTTCATGCAGCTGAGAGAAATGACTCATAGTGCCAGTGTGGATTTACTCATCAGGTCTGCTGTGCTAGTAGATGCTCTGGGGGAGCTGACGGTGACCAAATATTTCCTTTTTATCAGTGCAGCTATTTCTCTCTCATCTTGATACAGAGCAGCTTTGGTTGTCACTGGTATGTGCTGCAATCTTATCAGATCTGCCTTCTCTTTCTTTCCTCCTTTGCTCATGAAAAGTTACTCTACTGACTTTCTCAAAGTACATTATCAGTGCTATTTCACAACCCCATCACTTTAATTGCCAAATGCATACAAAACATTTTGGTCTTGAAGGAGATAAAAAATATTCAGAGGTGAAGTGAATAACACCCACACATTTTTAAAGGTCTTACTGCACAGAGAGTCTTCATTTTGTCCTTTGATATGGCTTTTAAAATTAATTCCAGTCCTGATCTCTCAAATCATTTGCTGACTAAAATCCACAAACCTCAGAATAATTGGAAAATTTAACTTTTCAAATCATACTTTTATGGACGTGTGGAGCTGAAAAACTTCACCACATCTTTTACTCCTTTTTGTCTTCGTCTCACAGCAACAAGGAGAAAAACTTCCCAGCGAGAAAGTCAATGGCTGATTTTGTGATAGGCTCCATACTCACCAAAATAATCTGCTTTCACTGGGGACCCAAAGCAAGCATGGTCTGGCATCAGGGGGCTCGACATAGTGCTCCACGTGGAGAGTCTGTGGTGTCCCATACAACGTTGCAAATGTTAGGCTCTTCTTATGCTGCTTCTCTCAGAAATTGCACGTGTGTGTACTCACTTCATCAAACTCTAAAACATGATTAGGTCAAATGAGTTCTCTCATGAGTAATAACACATGAGTTAATAGCCAGTGACTAACAACTGATCATCAATGAATTTGTTTTCTCCAGGTTAGGTGGGGGATGGTTTTGAAGAGCAAAGTAACACTGCAAGAACCTCAGCAACAGTGTGTCCTATTTAGATAGTGAGTTTAAATAGCAAGGTTGTCCGGGTAAGGGGAGAATTGATGGAATGATAAAGTATCAACCCAATTACATCAGAAAGCTGTCTTGTGTTAAGATTTCAGTATGTCATACAAGCAAGAAGTTCAACTACACCAAACTGAAGAGTTTTTAGCATGAGGAAGGATTGAATGTTCCATTTCATGAAACTGTATCTATGCTTTTATACAAAAATTAAAAATATCTAGTCTTATGGCAAGTAATAGACTCTACAACAAACCATTCAAAAGTCAATCAGCAACCTGGTTGGTTTTTTTTTTTTCCTCTAGAGCAGGAGAAAAATGCTACACAATAAAATTTATTTTTAATGACCAGTTTTTAATTTTCTTTCTATGTCTTTTCACCAGGATAGATCTGGTACAAGTATAGGAGAGCTCTTTCATGTTCTTCTTTATTTCTTTTAAATGATTCCGGTGTTCCACAGTGCTTAATCTAGAGAAGCCTCTAGCGTTTATGCAACTAGACCATGTTTCCTCCTTCTGTGGCTCAGTCATTACATACTGATCGCAATTCATAGAGGAAAGTCTGTCTGCACAAAGGAAATGTCCACAGTTTTCATATGTGGTTTTTTCTTCTCTACTCTGCCCCATGCCAATATTATGAAGAATATGAGTAATGATTTTCAGTTTAACTACCTGGCTTCGTATTCAGCATCAGATACAGAACACAGCTCTTATGATACGCACCAGGGAGATATGCAGACATCAGCATCACAAGTTGCTTGATGATCATTTTTCAATAAACACTTTTTAGGGTCCTTGGACTACAAATCCATCTGGGCTTTGGAACATTCCTATGTAAGCAAAGCCGTGGTGGTGATTTTCTGTGATTGTGCCTCTGGACTCTATGGCATAGACACTAACCCATGATAAGGACAACATGGACTATCTTAAAACTTTCATTCATAGGTAACATGGGCTTGAACTGAGACAGTACAACAGAGGAGCTGGAAGACCTTAAAATCTCGTTAACCAAAAGTTTGGAATAGTTTTTTTCTCTCAGTGGAGATCCCTTAATAAAAAATGCTCAACCCCCATTACCACATATTCATTGAAAGACATTTACTCTAATAAGCTCGTTCAGCCTCTTTTAGCAACTCATTACAACAACCACTTTCACAGAAGCACAGAAAAGAGGGCTGCAATGGACTTTGAGGATGTGTCTTCAGTGCTGAGTAACAGAGAGACAGGGAGGAAGCTTGAACACTGGAGCTCTGATTGTCCACACTGTTTTATTGTTCACTCTCTGCAGCCCGTTTTCTTCAAGACAAATCTGCTATAGAAGGAGCAGGACATGAGCCAGTCCATGTGATTTAATCTCAGGACCAGGAATCGGCCCTGAGGCAAATTAGGCATAGCCCAAAAGGTTATAGAACCATCTTTTATTCTCAAAATAGAAAATATCTTCATGCAGTAATTTGTTCTGTTTCTATATGAACCAAATCTAATCAATGAGCTTTGTGGGCTGAACACTCCAGGGCTGTGCTCTGCCCAGCAACTTTCACTATTTTTGAATTTTGCTCTGCTCCCACTGACATCAACAATTCTTCATTGTCACAAACCGGCATGAACAACTTGCTGCCACCCCTCAAAAGTCTCAAGTTGTAGTATTCCAGTAAATCCACACTAAATTATTCATTTGCACCAGTTACAAGATTCTAGTGAGTATACTGGTGTTAGCTTGTACACAGTTTTTATATGCTGAGAATAACAGATGCACCTTCTCAAGACTTATGATAGAAAACCAGTACTTCCCTATCAAGGTAGCCCGAGTTGTAAGGAGCTGTTATGCCAGCTCCCTGCATAGACAGCAATCTATGTATCTCCACCTGAATGATTAGGAAAATAATTCAATAAAGTAATTTCAAAATTCTTCCTGGATTGTGATCCTTGGAAACCTCTTGGGAATGCAGGAGATAACCCTGACCCGGAACCCTTCCAACATTTTTGTAGCCTATGAAGTACAGCAGAATAAGTTTGGCTTAGATGATATGTGGAATTGGTACTGCAAAGCATCAATGGCACTAATACCTCAGGCCACAGTACCACTCAACATCTTCAGTCAGGCTTTATGAAACTAAATGAGGGCAGAACTTGGCCTTATAATTCTATCCCCTAAGCTGAAGGAGAAGCTCCAGTTACAACCAGTACTATTAATATTGTTACCCTCGTTCAATACATCCAGCCACTAAGGGACAAATACAATTAATTGCTAAGGTAATACAGATGCCTTCATATAACAACTCACAAAAGCAAATCTTTTGAACTTTGAAATGGTGCATTTTCTACTTATCCCACTGCTTGAGATCTACTCAGGCAGGGAAAAACTTTGGAAAAGTCCAAATTCTGATAGTAATTGTTTTTATTTTCCTGAAAGTAGTAGGGGTACTTCTTGGGTTCTGGACCTGACTTTCAGAAGTGTTAGGTGATTATAGCTCCTGTTCTATTCAGTGTAAGCCCTTGCTGCTCAGCTTACAATGAAAGTAGGTCTTTGGGAAAATTTGTGCTGAATCAGGCTTCTGAAAACTTGGGCAACCATTTTGTTATAAAGAAAAGGACATTGCACGTGTATGCACATGTAGACATGGATTTTCCATTTCGGTTTTACTGGCTTTTCTTCTTTCCTATTTTATTTTATTTTTTCTAATGCAAATAACTTACAGGGATAAAACAAGATGATAAAGCACATGAAACAGGATCACTTTTGGACTAAAATAAATGTGCCCAGCGAAAGAAGGGAAAGTTTCACTTCTGCTTCACACCAGACAAAAGTTCCCAGAGCGAGCAAGATCTCTACACAGGAATTGTACCTGCAGATCCAGCCCCAGGTCCCTTCTGTTTCCCAGGCCTGTGAAGCAATGGGAGGAAGAGCAGAGATAAAACTCAGGAGTGGAGAGTGACTAAGTGCCCCGTCCCCAGCACTGTCACAGCATCAGTTCCAGACTCCAGAATACATTGTTATTTTTACCAGGTTTGTAGTATGAGTACCAAAAACCACCTTTCTGTTCTGTCTTTAAGCTGTGAGACAGTCCCTCCTCCTCCTCTATATTTATCCACAGAAGTCTCGTGGATGTCCCAGGATGCTTCTCAGCTGGTTGTGCAACACTCAAAGCCCCTGTTGTTACAAAAGAGAGTCTTTCAGTTCCTCTCAGCAGACTGCTACACTATGGGCCTTCAAATCAAGAACAGACTTGTCTTGGGTTCCTCTTATTCTTTTCAATGTGCCTTTTCCCTAGAGACACTTCCCCTCCCCACGTTCAAATTTCCTTTCCTCTTTTGCCAGTGTTAAAGTTATGCATCAGATATTTGGCACAGCTGTGATATATATTTCCTCTCTCCTAACTTCAGCCTGTCTTTCGTTCCTAAAAGAAAGCAGACTTCAGAGTACCAGCTCCATGTGGCTACACCTGCTTGCACCTCACCCAGATCACAGGGAACCATGAGCAAAACTTCTCCAAAATGCCATTGTGTAATTTAGACCGCCATTAATAAATTATCCAAGAAAACATGGCACTGCCAGGGAGTTCCTGCTCATATAACAGAATGGAGTGCTAGTACTCACAATATTTTTCTTCTGGATCATATATTTCTGTTTTGCAAACTATTCTGAAGAGTATTCTGACATTTTAATTCTTTGGTTTCTTTTAGCTTGCACAATATGGATAACATGATATCCTAATTGTCTTTTTCAAGTCTCCCGTCTCTAACAGCAGGTAATCACCATTTACAGAACACTTTGTTTAAGAAGTTATTCCTCTCTTCTTTCTCCACCTGTGGGAGGCTGAAGAAAAAAGAGTAGGAGTTGTTGGAGGCAAAGTCAGGCTCAGATGAGAAGGGCCTGAGGCTATAGTGGCAGCCACTGTATCGTATCTCACCATGATGTCATTGCCAGTCTGACACATACAACACCACCACATTTACCATAACCGAACACGTCAGGATTGTTACAGAGAGCTGCTGAAAATACTTTGTCAATACCTAAATTTCAAGATATCTTACCCATAGGATGTTGTTTTTTCATATCTCCTGCCTTTATCAGCTTGCAGAAAAACACCCATACAAGATTTGGCTTGATAGACTCTGAAAACATGTTTATGTCTTTCCTGTGGTTATTATGGTGTTTTGCTTTGAAAATGTGATCTGCATTATTATCGACACTCAGCCTTCACTTTTGAGGAGGTTCCCACCCCCCTGACTTGTGTGGAGCAGGGCACCACCAAGTTGTCCGTTGGCAGTATATAAAAAATAAGCATTTATAACATGAATTGACAAAGCTGTCAACGTGTAAGAGGGAGAGAGTAGGCCCCGTTTTCCACCTGAGGACCTGAGGTGTGAGAAACTGACTTAGCCAAAATGGAGTGGAAGCGCGGCTGTATTTTCCTTGAACACTAAGACTAATACAGTGGTTTCATTACAGCTGAATAGATAGGGGATATTCATTTGGCATATGCCCTATGTTTTATTGAGGATGTAGAAGGCATAAAGATGCCTTGGGCACTCTATCGCCAAAACCCAAACTTCTGGAGGTTAATACTGCAGCTGACTGATTTCACTAAAATTACAGGGCCTCAGTGAGGGCACGTGTCCACTCATGCTGCTGGAGCCAGGCCTCAGGGGGACAGCTTAGTCACAGCTCAACGGGAAACCAGGGTCAGCGGGCAATGAGTTTGCAGCACTGCACAGGGAAGTGGTAAATGATCTGCAGCAGCTGACAACTGGAAACTGGAGAAAAATAGTGTAAATACTAGCTTTTCAGAGAGGAAGTACTTTAAGGTGAAGTTTTTCAAGAGGAGAAAATTCAGATTTTGGTTTTCAACTTCTCGTGTACCTAGGAGCAGATGAGCAGCACAGCTGGCTAGACAGTTTTTCTCAATGTTTATAAGGTAATAAAAATTCATTGGGTGTGTTTGATCTTTCCTGTTATTGTCATGGTGTTTGTATTGGAGATATCCAAATCTTGCAAGTCTGGAGCCAAATATTATCTGTATGAAATCTTTGTCTCAGAACTACATCCTCCCTTGCAACATCATTCACATGTAGTTGTTCTGTTGCCAAATTCTTCAAAACTCTAAGTAACATCCCTTTCACTGACTCTCAGCCAAATCAAGTAACTGAAAGCTTGCTGTGTTTCTTGGATTCAGGTTGTAAACTGCCATACAGTGCTACTGATTATACTTACTTCAGTTCTCCCACTTCCTCTTACACTTCCATATGGGCCAAACATCCCTTCCTTCTCTGCTGCCCTCCCCTTCTCCTACGGGTGAATAACAGCATATGTCTCAGCAAAACACAAACCCACCTGTTTTTAAGCACTGTTTGTTACACTTTCTCCTCCAGCTTCCATGTCCCAAAGTCCACATGTTCTATGGGTTGTAAGGAAAAATCTGCTATTGATTTTAAATGGCTAGTCAAGGACCTAGGCTGGCTTTTTTGCAATGGGAGGGATGGAGATTCATTATGGGTGAGGTGACTGACGTAAAAATAAATCCTTAGCCTCCAAAAAAAAGGTCAAAATTGACCAGTACAGGAACTGAAGGGAAAGGGAGAATAAATCAAAGGCCATTGCAGTAAATTACAGGTTTTCCATTGACTAAAAAGCACTCAGTCAAGCCTTAACAGTACAGGAAAAGTTACATTTTTAGAAAAGAAAAAGTAAGGCTGGTTCAATGCAACTCCTCAGGCAGGAAGTCTCCAGATCTAAAAGAGAAATCAAAGTGTCTTATTTTTTTCCTGGGATGGATACTAGAGCAGTGATAGTCTGTCAGAGCAGGGTTTGTTCAGGAAATAAGATCACCAGTGACCAGTACCGCTTACTCAGGTGGCTGAGGCTTGTGCTGTTCACTAAGTTAAGACTGACTGCAAATTATCATGATGCTCAATGAGAGCAGTGTGTTCTAAGAAAGGTCCATTTCTAGGACCTTCTCATAGGAAACTATCAGTGATGGAGACCTCTACAAAAATATAGTTAAGGACAGACCTCTTCCTGCACATTGTTTAAGGGAGAAGCAAGTACAAAAGCTGCAAATGTGTAGGTAAAGAGAGGAAAGAACCAGTCTTGGAGCATTGCAGCAAAAATCTCTGTCACAGAAAGGAATGTAAAGGTCCAGTCAAGCAGTTTGTCTCTGCAGAAATGCCTGAAATAACCACCAGTGCTAGCACCATCACAGCTCTCTTTGCTTTCAAATAGTGTGAAATAAAGTGGTATTTTTTTCTCTGGAAATACTGTTGCTATAGATTTGCAAACCAATATGGGAATTGTAGTGTTGACAAAGGCAAAAAATAGACACTCGTCAAATATTGGCTCCAGAAAAAGGAAAACACATTTTTAGAAATCTCTTCAATTAGAAGGTAGAATTTTGGATTAGATACGTTAAGGCACAGACTGAATCTGCTAAGATTGTAAATGTCTCTGCACTTAATTCTCTAAAGATCCACACATGCTTTACATGCAGAACACATCACCAGTATTAGGCCTATGAACCGTCATTTTTCGAGCAGAGATAATCACAGAATCACAGAATAGCGGGGGTTGGAAGCGACTTCTGGAGATCACCTGGTCCAGGTTCACCTACAGCAGATCTCACAGGAACGCATCCAAGCAGGTTTTGAATGTGTCCAGAGAAAGAGATTCCACAACCTGTCTGTGCAGCCTGTTCCAGCGCTCTGTCACTCTCAAAGTAAAGAAGTTTCTCCTCATATTCAGATGGAACCTCCTATGTTTCAGCCTGTGCCCATTGTCCCTCATCCTATCATTGGGCACCACTGAAAAGAGTCTGGTCTCATCTTCTTGACACCCACCCTTGCGATATTTATAAGCATTGTTAAGATCCCCCGTCTCAGCCTTCTCTTCTCCAGGCTGAACAGACCCAGCTCTCTCAGTCTCTCCTCATAAGGAAGATGCTCCAGATACCTCATCGTCTTAGTAGCTCTCTGCTGAGGTCTCTCCAGTGATTCCTTGTCCTTCTTAAACTGGGGAACCCAGAACTGGACACAGTACTCCAGAACTGTTAGGATGTGATGAGATGATATTTCAATCATACTTTACAGTGTTGTAAATACTTGTAAGAGGACTAAAGTAGTGGCAGGCATGACTGAGGCAAGATAAGCCTGAACAGATATATGAAAAAGCTATCTGTATAGGGAACTCGTATTGAGTTTAGTGTTAGCTGAATGTGTTATCATCCAAGCTCTAACCTTCATAAGTACACATATATAGAACATAGCCTACAAACATGCAGATTTTAATAATGTCTATGCCTTTCTAGAAAGCTTTAGATGCACCTTGAGAGATTCAACTTCAAACATGCTAAAGCCAAACTCTTTTAAAATTCTTTTTGATCCAACCATACCCATAGATTGCTACGGAGCTGTTAGACCTGTATTAGCCTGATGACTTTCATGCCTCAAAAATGTAAATATTTTATGAGAAATGTGGGCTCAGTTTGCTCATATCTAGAAAAAAGACGAGCAGACAAAAGAGCAAGTGATATCACATAATGTACCACAAATCATTCCCTCAATGACTATTAGTTGTTTTTTTTTCCTGTTTGCCAGTCATTCAGGAACACTCCCTATCTGTCTGCAATTCTGGGGGTTCACTGCGTGATTTAGATAGACACATCCTGCTCTGCAGATAGTCTGCCAGGAGAACACTTCAGCATTATTCACCGTGTACTGTTAGTGGTAAGGAACATGTCATCGAGAATATACAATTTTGTTTGTACTATCTGATTGTGCAACAGCAATGTTGAGGTAATGAATGATGAACATACTTCTCAGATGAAGTTTCAGATGAATGACTATTCATGGTAACTGCCATAAGACTTTTGTGATTTACTTATGTTTTCCATGAATATGCTTGTAGTCATCCAAACAATGAATTTAATAACCAGAAGAACAAACTTGTTCTGCAGATTCCTAGAAACAGATTCATGTCAAGAGTTCCCTGAGCTCTAAGCCCTTTTCAATATGCTGAAATGAATTTCAGTATTTTCAAACCCTGATAAATGTATTCCTCTTTTTTCCTTATTTTTCCTTTCCTTGGGGGGAAAAAAAAAAAAAAAAAGTTGATTAAAACTACTCTTTGTTTTCACGCAGTTTACACAAGACAGGAAGATTGTGAACAAAGACCTGGAGGACAGGAGCTCCTGAGTTTTAAAGCCAGCTCCAAAAACAACAGTTTCTGTAACTGTTGGTCAACTATGTGTTGTGACTTGGTTTCCCTGTCCATGTACTCAGAGTGTTTGCTTGCTTCAAGCAAATAACAGGCAAAAAAAACCCTTCTTTGATAAAGCTGGTCTTTTGCGTGTGACATATCTGTCATCTGTTTGCAGTTTACTAATGTTATTAAACTTATGCCTTACTTTTTTATGATTTTTTTTTTTTGTAACTGTGCAAGGAACACAACACAGTCTTTATAAGGCTTTGTGGTCAAAGGTGTTGTATAACCACCAGTTATTTATTATGAAATGAATGTACTCTTGTTCAAGTGAATTCAGCATGAATATCATATGACAGGACTGAGAGGAAGCTTGTTTATTCTATAGACCAAAGTAGTATTTGTCTTAATAAAATGATAACATTGTTCATGTATCTTTAGAGAACTGATCTGCTATGTCTCTTGGTTAAGCTTCAAGGCCAGATTTTTCAACCCTGATTCACCTTGCCAACTATTTATTCATGTGAACAGTCCTACATAAAGTTCAGATCATACTGTGTGTGAAAGAAAACGAACAGCCGCTTTTCTGGAAAGCCCTGAGCCTAGCAATGACGTTGACTGGGAATATAACTGCAATAATCTAGGCAATAATGTTCTTACATTGGAAATCTGGTGACATTAACCAAAAGAAAAAGCAATTAGTTTTAATTAAACTAAGATATGAGGCAGAGTAAAGACAATGGGGGTTCTTCCTGTTGAAAATAAATTGTTTCAAGGTGACCCTAGCAGAAGTTTATATAGCAATAGCTTGAAGCAAAGGATAGATAAATTATTAAAATAATCTGCTAAATATTTAGAAAACTAGAGTAAATAAGAAAGTAACATCAGAATCAGTCTGCAGTGAAAGCGAGCTACAGCACCTTCTTCATTGCTCATGCATCTTTTCTCCATGGGTCAAGAAAAGAGCAGAAAGAAACACACTTTCATGTGTATAGGAAAATGTACTTTTTTAATGAAAGTGTTTTCTGATCTGCCAATATTGTTTGTGCAAGATCTTTGTGGAATACTGTATCCATAGTGCTTAAATGAAGGAATTTCGTTCAGCAAACACTGAACATGATATGGGTCCATGGGTCCTGACAATCACCAAGAGTTAAGAAATTACATGTCTTATGAAGTCATGGTATACACATCACAAAGAGGTTGTATACATGATACTCAAAATGCGCGGTTTTGCCTTCTTCTGAGAAGCCATGTCCAGGCCAGGGCTTGGGCTAAGACATGAAGCTAGCATGGTCTAGCTCATGTAACACATCCACATTCGATCTGCTTCTGAGAATTTTTTTCCACACACAGCCTGCAAGCAAACTAATCATCCTTACTAATCACCTTACTGAATTCGCAATAAGAACCACAGCTGCCAAGTGTTCCTACCCTCAAACCATGAAATCTAAATAAGATAGACAACAAATATATCAAATCAGGAAGCAAAGCAATCAGGAAGAATGCTTGCATGAGCTTCAGTAGGGCCATGTTTATTTTTGGATTTTAAAGTTTGGTACATGAAAGTCTCAACTCTGTCTCCTACACACATACACAACATATAGCTCCAGTTTCATGTTATGAAAACACCACTCCGATAGCCTGCAGGCCAGTCCCCACATTATTTTTTTTCCAACTGAAAAAAGCTCCCAAACAAAGCAATTATTTTGCTTTGCCTATATTATCCTGTGATTTTTTTTTGCATTTATTTGACTCCCACAGGAGCTCTACCAGAGCAGCTCTGTTTTATTTAGATTTACAGATGTAGCCAGAATTTCTCTATCCTTTCTTGACATAGAGTGCCTACCAAACTGTGAATACCACAGTGATAAACATTAAATCTGCATGTTTTATAATGTCACTACAACTCATTGTTTGAAGAATACCTGCATGCTACTGCAACCCCTTGCATGTAGCAATTAGCCCACAGAAGCAAGATTCACCCTGAATATTCACAGCACTTCAACTCCGACTGAGGCTTATGATTTTTGGTTTTGGAGGTCCCAGCTTCAGTTTTCTGCATTTTGGCCAACAGGCAGTTCCTGTGTTGTAAATTCACCTGATAAGTTATGACCATGCAGTGACACGGTCATGACTGTGACTATAATTCTAAGCCTGAATGCTGTTAGCAAGCTTCCTTTTCTTCACTGCTGCATTTTTAATGCCTGAGCTAACTAAGATTATTCGAATTGCTTCAAGCATGTAAAATATTTATACTGCTACGGAAGTCTTAAGGTCATAAAGAGATTGCTACTAATAGAAGCAACATATTACTGGAGTCAGTGTTTGTGAGTCTTAACTTTTTCCTGCTACATGACTCACCACACTCAGTTATTTAGAATCGAACATTTTTAAAAATTACTGACTTCCTCACTGAAAGGGCTCTTTGCTTAGGTACAATCATAGTAAAACAGATCCAAGAAAACTGAATTGAGGGAATGAGAGAAAAAGGAAAGCGTAAAATCCGATTCCTTTATTATTATTTTTAGGCATTCAGTATTGCACCATATGATCTGCCAGAGAAAGCCAGGGGAAAGACAGCAAATGCAAGAATGTACATTCAAAATACATGCAAGACATGACCTGGAAACTTGGTTTTTAGAATAGCTGAGGCCAGAAACATCTCCACACTTAAAACTAGGAGTATCTGTGCAGAAGCTGCTGTTTGCTCTGCTGCACTGGTTTGGTGCAGACAAAGGGAAGGTCTGCCTCCTGGAGCACACCTGCATTTCCTAGTTCTCCCCCAGCTTTTGAACTGGATCAAACCTAAATTCCAGACCATAACAGGCAAGCAGAAACCTGGAGGTGTACAGGCTCCAGATCTGGATCTCTTATTCACATTTTATACAGGTTTCTAACCCCAGGGAAGAGTAGGAGAGTGAGGGTAGCTTTGGATCTGCATAACACTGCAGGTTAAATTATCATAACAAATCTTTCTGATGCATTTCAGGGTACTTAATCTTAGTTCCTTACCTCAACTCTCTTCCTCCAGCCCCCCAAGCTCAGCAAGGGGGGGAAGGCACTGTCATCCCACACTACACCCCATGGTGCCAACCAAACAGGAGGAGGAAATACATCTTGTGATCAGAGGAGACATGGTTTGGCAGAGTCCTAAAAGCTGTGTGTGTGCAGAAGAAGCTGCTGTGTGGAGAAGCCCAGGCAGTGAACCGCTGGGAAGCAGGAGCTGCTGGCTGGTCAGATGTTGCCCCAACAGGAGGTTTTGCAAGGGCAGCCAACCATCAGGTTGTAGCTGTGCCTTTATGTTTGCAAGGAGGAGGGGCGTACCGCTTTACAAAGGTATTTTCATGTGCCTACATGAGATATTACATCTGGACAGAACATTACTTTTTATGCTTACATTTCTATAGATCACTTAGAGTAGTTTTGTATTCATGAGCTAGAGGGTATTTTGAAATCCTGTGCAGGACTCTAGCCTCGTGCCTGGAGGAAGGCGCAGTGTGCACCTCATAGGAAAATCAGCTGCAGTAGGAAGCATTGTAATAGAGTGAAATTTCTAGATGTAGAGCTAACAGAGAAGCAGAGAACAGCCAGAAGTAATGAGGATCTCTACAGATTGTAAACTGCGCGTAACTCTTGAATTGTTGCACCATGGCCCCTGTGGTAGGGCTGCACCGTGTGACTGGCAGTGACACTGTCCTGGTGCTGTTAGCACCATGATTCCAAATCTGCAGGATAAATTAGCAAAACCTACTGCATATTCAATGCAATGCATCCACAAAAGTACGTTGGGAAGCCTCTGTCACCTCCATCTGTGAGCACTTCCCTGTTCTTTGGGTCTCTGAAATAAGCAGCATGTGGCTTGCAGCTCCCATGTTCTGTAAGAGCAGGCCTGTCCAATTACAAGAAGCAAATGTTAGATGTCATGTCCTGGGAAATGCCAATCTGCATTGTCAATGAGATGCTTCAAATCCACGTCAGATGTTAGCAGTTGTGTACTCACAGGAGCAGTGAAGAGCCACGGACATGGCTGTGGTCACAGCAAACCACGTGGTGAGCATCTGTGCTTTTAGCAACTGACCTCTTCATCCCATGTGTAACTACGATCCTGCAGAAAAGCAGGTCCTAACATCATTTTCTTACCTCTGGAGCACAGGCTCTAGATGACTGACAGAAAACAGCTCTGCTGGTAGCCAAGGTTTGTAAGGGCAGATCTGACACTAAAGGAGAGGGACTCCTTTGCCCCGAACACACCTTCTGACCTGCCTGGGGCATGTTCCCAGCAGCAGTAGACTTTCTGCAAGTATCTGTGAGGTTGTGACTAAGTTAGTGTCCATCTGAACATCACTGGTGTATGACAACACTGCTCATTGTCTCAGCAGTGATCTCCTGCAAAGCTTGTCCACATATATTTCAGTGTCCCTGGGCTCGACATGTACAGCTGCACGTGAGCTACTGCTGATCCCACTACAAACCTCTTAAATGGCGATTTATTCAGAGCAGATTAAGTATTTGCAAAATAATATACACAGTCTAACTATCTGCTACTTATACATTTTTTCACCTCACCTTAAGCCTCTATTCATTTCATTTGGAGCACCCTACTTCCATCTTAAACACTTTTTTTGAAAAACAAAACAAATCAAAACCAACCAAACAAGCAAAACCAGAACACTCTCTTCATGTTCGCTGGATTGTTTCTGTAAATTTAACTTTCGATATTAGCCTTGAAATTTTACTCTAAATTTGTTTGCCACAATCTACATGCTGTCTTTTCTGCAATTTATGTTATATGCTGAACTCTATCCTATCAATTAGTAGCAGGATACATTTTTTGTGTGACATATTCACAAAACACATCTGTATTATATCTAATCCTGCCTAGGCTCAAAGCCCAAACAACCATGATGTCGTTTAGTTAAAAATCATCTGGCTTACCCCACAGAGATATTTTTGTAGTCTCTTTTTAAAAATGTGGTCTTTATGTTTGTTTATTTAAGTGGTATTTTGAAATGTCATCATTTGTCCATGCATCATAGCTTATCAGTACAAATCAATTTCAAGTCATAGAGCTTGAAATCAAACTCGAAGTCCTAAAAGATTTCGAAGTACCTAAAGTATTCAAAGCATTTGAGTGGATTTCCAGCATCACTTGTTATTAATGAAGGTTTATTTTTACCAGAGAAACAGACTAACTTCTGATCATCACAATATAGTAACCTCACGAAGTACAAAAAGTAGTAAAACCATTTTTCAAGCAGAGGCTGAAGAGTGCAAAACACGGTGCTGTTTTTTTTTTTTCATTGTTTTTCAAAATCAAAACAAAAATTGTAAAAATTTTAATTCCACAGTATGTAACTTCCACTTATGGAGTTAAACTAGTTTTGACTAGTTTGCACAGACACTGTCCCTCGGTGCAGACATTATTTCATCATTTGAAATCTGTTTCCTATGAAAGCTTCCAAGGCACCAAAATGTGGTACATCAGCTGAAACTGTCGATGTCAGCTGCATTTTAGACAGTCTGACATGAGGCATTTGCCATGCTATAAACATCCTATAAATGTTGGTCTATTAAGTTCTACCTAGCTTTATTTAAAAATGGAAGCCACCATGAAAATATTTAAGTGATCAGAAAACATTCCTGGATTTGAAAATTCTGTAGTATAAGAGGTGGTTTATAGCATAATTTTTCCCCGATGGCTCTGTTCTGTTTAATGATTGTGCATATGATGCAACCCATCAGGTCAGTGAACCCCAGCCTGGCTTGAAATGTTTGCGCATCTGGAACCAAAAAGACTGTATACCCACAGGTGATCTCGGAGGGCTCAGCGCCGCAATGATCCAACGTGCCAGGCCCTGCAAATAAAACACATTAACTGGGTCTGACGGTGGCTTCCTTCCTTGCCTTGTAGAGTATACAATATTTATGATTAAGCTTTGTAACTGAAAGTCGGAGCAGTTTTTGTGCTCGTTCAAGCTGCACAGTCTTATTCTGGGTGATTCATTCATTGAGTCAGGCAGCCATGCATGCAGTCATTCATAAGTAATGCCACGCTTCCCTTCAGCGTGCAACAGCGATTTACCTCCCTGCTCCCTTCAGTGTTTGTTCAGCAAACACACTAAGCTAGACAGTTCAGATTTCAAGCTTTACCCCTATTTTTAAAGAAACAGTGCTATTTAAATGCACGTATACACGGTGTCGTACGGAGAACTGAGCACAAACGTCAATAAGAGGTGTCTGCAACCTGCAATATCCCATCCCAAAATATTCTGTCTTTACCTGACATCTATGAAAAGAGGATTGTACTTACTTAGAAGAAAGATTTCAGCTCCCTTCATACTCATGCCTTGCCACAAGTAGGCCTATAGAAACAGATCCATTTTAACATTCACCAGAACTCCAAGAAAAGGACTGATAGCTCACCCCTAGCCCTGTGCAATAAAGCCTGGAGCACCAGCATTTGATTATCTGTTATCAGCATTTTTTTGCTAATTGCAGCAACTAACAGAAAACAAAAACATTCAGAAAATCACAGACCAAGGAAGAGCTTTTGACCTGTACATTTTTAAGGAGCTATGAAGATCTGGCCAGAGCTGTAGATTAGGCAATAACAAGTGCTTGGTTTTCGTAAAATCATGGCATAGGGGATTTGTCTCATTCAGCTTTACACAAATAAAAGTAATGCACCTAGTCTAAGCTAATTATTGTATTACCCTACCCACTTAGAGTAAGTTTACATGGAATGAAAGCACTATGTGACACTGCTTATGTGATCACTGAGTCTTCTGGCACCAGCTAATTTCTGCTTTTAGTGAAATTACAAGGTCAATGCAAGTAAATATCAACAAATACAGAGCTCATGGCAATCCTCACAACTAGCAAAATCCAGAGTGCAGGCACACTTTGAGTGAAATAAAAAGGTTATGCAGTATAGTGTGTCTTCCATGTTTTGGAAGGGAAAGAGTTTGGGGTTTTTTTCCTCATTTCTAAACAGACTTCTGAGCTGAATACATTCCAGTTGGGAAAGCTGGCCTCTAACAATGTTTTATTTCATGTAAATCTACAGGAAAAAAAGGAACCGAAAGTTAAAAATATTTCTGGTTATGACATGTTCATATATCACAAACATCAGAGGTATCACAACTCAAACACCTTTGTGGACATATTTTCATTAATCACAAAAAAGACAACTCATTTTTTCCTGTTTTCTCAAGTTTTCAAAGCTGTACACTGTATTCTTAAACACAAATTATTAAACTATGTTTCAAGCTTAAGGAACTTGATGCTTTGAAACTCTTTTGAAGTTGGGAGATGATTTTATTTTTCTGGTTCTTTAGGGGTTTTTTTATTTTGGTTCTAAGAAAAGAACTTCAGTTTATCTGCCATTATTGTTCTCTTTTATAGCTTATCAAAGGACACCCTTACGAACTTGTACATATTCATGTTAAAGAATAATGTTTTTAAACGCTCTGCTGTATTTTGAAATCTTTGCTAACAGCAGGGCTTCAAAAATACCTGTTTAAATTATTTACCTTTCTTCTTTTTAATCGTATTTTCAAGGAAATTAAAATTGTTTTCTTTGAATTTTTGTTTCTTTACTTTTTGATGTATCTAGCATACTGTAACAGAAAAGTAGTAATATTTGTCCACATTTTTCTGCTGTCTTTTAAGTTCTGAAGCATTTTAAGAATTTACTGTATTCAGGACAGTGTGTGGCTATTATTCCAAGTAGCAGTCTATTGCTGATCTTAACTGTTTATAAGAAAGAAAAATGCATTTGCAGAGAATACAGGCATTGCTATTTTATGGATTTACTGAAGTGTCTGGCTGAGAACAATTTTTAAAGGAAAAGTAAATTTTCCACTAAGCGATAAATTCTGTAGAGTGGCTGGCTGATATAGAATTCAAAAGAATCAAACACCCCAAAATCTGGAATACTTTGGTTATGTTACTTTGTGTCTTTGTACTTTGAGTTTTGAGTCAAATTTCTTCCAAGTAATTAAATGAAATATCCATACTAGAGCTGTAAACATTTCATTTTTATTTTAAAGGATTTCAGCCGGACTTCGTGTGCATAAGAAACAAGAGAAGCAGCCTTCCATTGCTGTGAATATGTGGCACCCAGTGCTCTGAAAGATCATATCACAAGCTGATACCCAGCAAAACAAATCAAGGGACAGAGCAAAGTGTGGATGGAGCAGGAAAAAGATGAGCCTTGTAATGTAGCCATGAACATGGGGTTCTGCTAGAGTCATTTGGATTCAAGACCTAAGACCACTCATGCTTTCTGTAAACTTTTCTGGACTCTGATTGCTCACATGGCCAAGCATTAAAATCCACTATACGTGACCATAACTGGTTGTCCAGGACATGAGGCAAAACCTTAATGCACAGCAGTCATAGGTTTAATTCAGTAATACTATTATGTTATATAGAGTGATAAGTGTTACAGTAAATGCAGTAGCTCCTTTTCTGTCCGATGCTTTGCACCCAGCTTGGCTACATCTCTACACAGCTGGGTACAGATCTACAGTTAGAGTGTGGAATGTAACTTCTTCCTGTTTAAAAAGTATTTGTAAAATAAATATTAACCTGACAGAGTTTTGGTGTACTGATTTTACATATCTACCTGGTCAAAAAGTTCTCTCTGTGCTTGAGGCACAGTGGAAAGAGCAGCGGAAGCACAATCGACTGCCAGTGTCTTTCCTGATGCTACCCAACACTAACACAACTATTATTGTTAGCATTAAGCAGCAATAATCTGCCCTGTGGTTCAGTGCAGAGCCTTAAGTGAGGTTGGATCACCGGGGCATAGGAACAACTGGACAAGATTTAGGTCCTCCTGAAGGACCTCAGAGCTACAAGCGACAAAGATTTGGAAATTTTGTAATTATCTGATTTTTTCATATGAGGAAATTAGACAAATGAAGTTAAAGGCTGCATTGGCTCTAGGAACTGAACCCAGAGCCTGTAATTTCACTAAATCATTGTTTGGCAGGTAGTCTTCTGCCAGTCACTTATGTAGGCTGGTGCAGTAACTCCTGCCATTACCATTTTCTTTATCTGCTTCATTTTTAATTGCCTCTGTTCACCTTTCTGAAATCTCAGCAGCGTCCTGCTCCTTCTGTTCTGACCTTGTGCTCTTTGCAGTATGGATGGTTGAGGAGAAGTTGTGGCTGAGCTAACTAAATGCAAATCTGCTGCTTTCTTACACAAGAGGGAAGGAGCCTGCCATGACTGAAACATAGAAACAGCCAATATTTCCTTCCTCAAAAAGGACCTGCCCTTGTTCTTTCTGGGGCAAATTAGACTGCCTATACTAACTTCATATCTGAAAGAAAATATCTGGTGGTGAGTCCTGGAAACACCAAACTCACCTACAAGATAAGAGTCTTTAGCAAGATGATGCTAGTGAGGACCATTGACTGTTAAAACCATTCTAACTTGTTATCTGGTCTTTGTACTGCAACGTGTGTCCCTTTATTAATTTGCTGCATGCTATCTAAATCTCAGGTTGCAAATCTTGTGAAGCAGATGTTAGTTTAGGATTATTACTCTGGACAGCATGGGGAGTGTCATATCCTCTTTGGAAGCCTGGCCACAACAAAGAGAATGAATAATCACCAGTATGAGTCTACAGAATGAGCACGTTTTACACGCCAGCCCCACTAGAAGCACAAACAGCTCGGTCATCAACGTGTTGTTCATCAAGGCATTTCCAAATAACAACTCCTCTAAGAATCTGGGTATTATCGGTTGAATGGCATATCTGCTCTAACTTTTCTCTTTCACTTTGAATCCATTCAGGCACCTTGAAGCCACATGTAGAAGCTGCAGTGACACTTGCTGGAGAAGGCTGAACTGATTACTTTCTGCTTCATGGGCTGCTGAGACTCTAGGCACCAGGTTGTTTATGGTAATGATTACACTTGCATTTTAGCCCATTAAGCATCGCATATCTGCTGAGCTATCCAACTTTTATTCAGAAAGCTAAAAACCTGTGCATCATCCAGCACTCTGCAGATGCCCCAGATATTACAGCAGCACAATCGCTCTACTGTTTAGAGTACTTTGTTCCTGTCTCTCTGAATTATGGGATGTCACTTCATGGCATGTGTTATTAAAGTACAAGGTAACCCAACATGACATGACATAATGGGATACAGCCTGTGGGTGCAGGGAGAGAGTTGGGAAGGGAAATACAACTGGATCCATATATGATAAAAAATCAGTGACCAAAACTTTAGCCAAGCAGTTCCTTGTATCATACTAAATTATTCAAACAATCAAATTTTTGTTGCACAGTGACCTAAAAGCAAAGTAACTCAATTACATAGCTGCAAAAAATTAGACTCAAAATCTTTGTTTGTATTTCAAATAGCTTGTAACTTTTGCTGATCTGGATGATACCCCACTTTGTCATCATTACCAGCCTCTGTTAAATTGAAACATTCTGCAGAATCCCTTCAGTTTCACCAGACTTTTGAACAGAACAGGGGTAAGTTTCAAAATCCATAGGTTTCTGCCAGACACATGTGTATGATTTCCTGTCAAGTTTATCTACCACTTCTCCCAGTCTTGCATCTCCCTGGCAGCAAAAGGTCCCCAAGATCCACCAGTCTGCCCTGGGTTTAGAGCTTCTCTTGCCTTCAGAGATAATTTTGGCACTTGTGATTCTCATTCCATGGCAGAACAGAACCAAATGTCAAAGTGCCGAAATCCTTTGTGAAATGGCTTTACCTTCCTTCAGACAACTCTACTCAAATGTCATAGGAAGAACCAAATTAACTGCAGAACCACTGTTGCAATGACACCTAAAATCAATTATTTGGGTGACATTTAGTGTTTAGTCACACACCAGGCTCCTGTCCCTCTTCTTGTCTCTTCACCTACACCTAAGTACTCTCAGCAGCAGGCAGCAAGGAGTCTCTCAAGAGAGGCATACATTAACCTGCAGCCTTAGTGTTCTCAAAGGAGAAATACTTTCCCTGTCCTAGAATAATTGTTTTTAATTGCAAAACATCCTCTGCCTAAATAAAAATAAGATTCCCCTTGGCAGACTCAGACAGTCCAATGATTATTTATTACTTGCAGTGCCATTACACACAGGAACTCAGTCATGAATCAGAATCCCAAGGGCCATCTTGCTACATATAGATGAATCTAAATGTACTGTTTCATATCCCTCTATTTCTGACTAAGTTTTTCAATAAGTGGGTCATCGAATTAGAGAAATTGGTGCAGACAGCAAAGAGCACTGGAAAGCCATCCCCTACAAAGTGCTTGTCTTCTACTAATGTAGTGCTTGTCCCACTAAGTGTTTTTGAGCAGTGGGTACAGGGTTAGTTTCTGAGAGCAGGGAAAGGGAATTGAAGAAACATGTCAAATGGCTGAGAAGCTTTCAGAGAACTGAGAACAAACAGGAATCTTTCTCCTGCTAGTTAGGAAAATGTATTATACCCTGTAACCTTACTAGATGTAAAAGTTTCTGTTCATATCAGGTACAACACTTATTTCAGCTCTATTTTTAGTGTTTTCTGACAAGCTTTAAGAAAAATAATCAGGATTGTCTTCCATGATTTATCAGATCACTGGTACCCAATCTTTTCTCACAGTTGTTTACCTTTTTGTGAAAGGTAAGTCAGAACAAAACTACATGCTGATGTGTCACTGCACATTTAACGATGTCTTCTTCTCCATTCCAAAGCTGCCAGCTCCATCAGGTGCACACCAGAAGGATTCGTCCTAGTTCCCTGTCTAACCATATCTCTACAGCAACAGAAAAATCTCTTCCCAAACACTGATTACCTCCATAAAAAGTTTGGTGACCGTATGCTTTCCCTGTAATCTAAATGTTTATAAAATCAGTCCAATAGGCCTCCAAAGTCTGTCCGTAAGGGCACTGTCTGATGACTCACACTCATGTTATAGATGAGAACTAAGATGAAACAAAATCAGCAACTCGCTGCATCTTTGCTGAGTCGGTAGAAAACTCAGAAATTGTAGCTCTGGATGTGAGAAAACATAAGCAAAACAGCAAAGTAAGTCTTCCTATTCTCTGTATACAACCAACTTCACTCAACTTTGAGAAATTATTAATGGATGTCTTCCTAGATGGAGGTTAAAAATGCATGTTAAAGAACAAGGGGTAAACTCACTAGTATTTTATGCTTCCTGAGCTAACCCCACCACCCTCAGCTTTGCTGTTGTGTGAATGTTTATAGTAGACATCAGCTCTGTTTTTCTATATTTTCCCATCTGTTTGCTGGTTGCTATGTGAAACTTTGCTGTGTTTTGAAAAGGTGATTTTAAAGGATCAACCAGATGTTCCTTCTGGGTTGATTTTTCAGCCTGGGTGAGCAGAGGATGAATCTTGATCCCGTGACTCTGAATACATTTCCATCCTTCCTTACACATAGTCCCTCCCATGGTGGGGAAGTATCCTCTTCTCCTAACGAGTATCTGAGACTGGACACAGAAAGGCAAGCAGATAGAATGAATTTTCTCAGATGTCCTGCCTGCGTGCATTGCTCACAGGCCCAGGAACATACAGGTCCCCAAATTCAGAGTCAAGGAAAGAATTTATTCTTTTTTCAGGTTTTTTGGGAGTCTGAGAGGTTGAGGAGAGAAAATGAATTGCCTTTTTACACATCATGCTTCACCAGCTGCTGTGATCTGAGTGTTTTTAAAATGATACATTTTTTTGGCACTAGTGACGTCTTGAACTCTTGTATCTTCACGCAATGGCAAATCTGGCAGGTTAGTCTGTTCAGTTGGGTTTTGAGAACTGAGGCATTTGATCTGACTAATGCTTTCATAGGAATGGAGCACGCTGTGTTAGAGCAGGTGAAAGTGGTGCTGGATGAAAGCCCCGTAACCAATTCCCAACAAAGGCCCACAGTGGTACATAGGCGAGGATACAAGAACCGGATAAGCATTTGTAGAGGCATTAATATTACTCCACAATCCTTTCTTAGCCTGCAAAAAACTACCATACAGGGACTTCTTTAACCAGAAACAGTCTCTGTACTTATTAAGCAACCCAGTCTCGCTAGGCTTTTATTTAATGAACTAGATGTAACCAATCACTTCTCGAATGTCCCTAATGTGTGCACAACTGTCAAGGAAGACTGACAGTGCCTATGGGGGTGAACTTTAACAAACCAGGTAATCTTTAGTAGTTTCTTGAATTTAAAAGTTGTGAAACTATTTCACATTACTGTTAATTGGCATCTTATGTCATTCTCAATATCAAGGACAAAAATGTAGTGCCAGCAAAATTAACCACATTCCATTTTTTCACTAATAAATAAATATTCTGAATCCATGTATTCTCTGTAAAGCAATATGGAGATGCAAAGGCTACAAGCCCTCTAAGCTTACATACATACTGTATTTGTTGCTTTTCACATTCTCATTACAACATAAAGTAATCAAATAATTCCTCACTCCTTTATTTTGGTCACATGCAGATTCTGAATGGACTTTTCTTGGATTGCTTGGAGGAAATTCTTATTAAACAGGATGTGCCTCTTCCTCAGGGTGACAGGTTACACACAAAGATTTTTCATCAAAATGAAAACTGCTTTATTTGCTGCCAACCATCTGTAGAGCAAGAAGAAAAGTCTGGCCTTCTTGACTCCTAGGAGACCGAAAATGGAGACTAAATGGAAAACACATACATTATAAATGTTCTTTTTAAAACATAGTTTTACAAGACTCTCAAAATATGGGGAATTGAAAAATGTATTCAAACAGCTAGGTAGTCAGGGAAGCAAGTACATACAGTTTTGAAGATCATATTTTCAAGATAGATTGGTGGATTTTAATTCTAGAAGGGGCAGTTGTGATCACTTGTTTAATATCCTGCGTAGTACAGATGGACAGATGGGTGAGAGGAGTCCGTTTCTGCTTTAAGTCCAAATTTATTCAGAGTGACAACAGTCGGTCCCATGTACCTGATGATCTGAAGGGTTGGCTGGTTTGGGAAAAGAAGTATGTGAAATTTTTCAGCTGTTTTTTCAGCAAGCCTTTCCAGAGTCCAGAGTATGTAAAATAAGAATTTTGACCAAAAAGACCAGCTTCATCTCAAATGCTGATGATAATGCTGGATCTCTGAAGCATTCATTAAATATATTTATGTCCTGCTGTTGCTAGTGATACGGCCATTAGTGGGTTGAGGCTTTCATTTCTGAGTATTTCCTCTTTGTTGTGGTAGATCAGTATTAATTTTATTACATAGTACTATTGACAGAAAAGGCCTCTAATTATCTAGCTTGGGATTCTTTATCTGGGGTTTAAAGGCTTACTATAAACTTATCCTAAAGAGTGTGGAAGAAACAGATGGCAAAAGATAAAAAGCAGACCATGTTAGTGGGTTTCAGAGCGTTGTGTGATCTTCCTTCTTCTTATATTTTGACCGGATATTTTTTGTTTAGTTTGATGTGAAGTGTGGCAAGCTTGAAAAAAGTAAATCTTGCCTTGAGATAGGAAGAATACTAAAGAGACTTTTACATAAAGCCACCAATTACACAGCAAGACTTTTTGCATATTTATTTATTCTCTGGAATATTCTTGTGTATTCTGCTATTACTTTTTTATTTATAATAAAGAGCAAAAATGCACATAAACTTTTGCAGATTCTGATGCAGAATCAACTAGTGTCCTCACTTTAAGATTTTCCATTTGGGAAAGGAAGCACATTGGGCAAGCCTCATACTAACCTGAAAGATCTAATACTGAACAGTACAGAAGCTGGTCTGATGCAACTTGTTTTTTTCAGACTAGGTAGTGTTTTTGTCGTTATGCCATATTATTGATGTTGTATAGCATTATTAACGCTGTGCTGTTTGAATATTTCATGACACCAATGATGTCCAAGAGCTATTGCAATATCCCTGACTCTTGCAGTGACAGCAGGACTTGGGTTATAGAGGTAGAAGGCAAAGATCTCTGTTTCCGGCGTAGTCACCTATGGCTTCACCTATGTGATCCTTCTGCATGCAAGGTCCTGGTCCCACAAGCCAAGAGGGCTACTCCATTCTACAAGGAAGGCTGTTCCAAGATGACAAGAGTGGTGGGACCCATTTCAGGTCATGATCCCTGTGCTGCCTCATCTTCGACCCTCCCAAGCCCCACAGATTCCCACAAACAACAGACGTGTAATAATTTCGCTTTTCTCAGGCACTTTGCTAGACAAAAAGTGAAAACTGGTTGAGTAAGGTGGTATTGTGGGTGGCAGGATGCCATCTCCCCATCAGTTGAAGCAAACACTGTACACGGTGGCTAATGGTGCTGCTCAGGATCAAGCTGTGCAATGCAGTGCTGAGCAGAAGACACTAACACAATGCCAGCCCTCTAACACCGATATTTGGGGTAACACATATATTGTAACTCATGCAGTGCCAAGCCTAACAAACAGTTGCCCTATTGCTTCTCTCTATTCTGGTTCCCAGTTCTGGCAGGTAAAACCATCTGTGCTCTCTGTACAAGAGGTTCCACAAATGTTACAAGTTGCCCTGTAAAACAAACACGTCCTTTTTTTGTCCTAATTTGGTATCTGTCATCATTCAGTTTAAAAGTCTGTCTTTCTTTCTCACAGAAACAATACGAGTCACCAGGAGAAAAGTCCTACACAGCAAAGGAAGTGGATCCTGTACCTGACTCTCAGCTTAGGGCAAAGTACTGATGAATAAATACAATGAGCTTGTATACAAGGGTATTTTCACTAGCAAGTAGACAAAGATCTCACTTTGCAGAGTAGCCCAGCAAGGGAGAGTAAAAGCTTCTCAGAGACAAGGCACTAACCTGTTTCACTAATTCACTGGGAGCTGGCACCTCCCTGCATCTCGAAAAAAGTGGGGGTGGATTTGAACCTGAGATAGCAAGTGGTTTAAGTTACATCTGTTTATTTCACACTTGCAGCACTATCTTCCTATGATCTGTACCTAAGATAAATTGTTCTTCTGTGAGCACATTGCTTGTCTTAACAGTACTGCTCAAAACAACTAAAGGTCAGGTTAGGAGACAGTGAAATGTATCAATTCAAATCACATTAGCACTTCAGAAAGTGAGAGATATGGGCAATTGTGGGGTTATTGTGAGGATAACACAACATTTGAAGTTAACTAAACACCCCACTTTTGGCAGAATTGTCTTCAGAATTCCTCTGTTGGCTCATGCAATGGAGCAGTAATCTCAATTTAGAAAAAATAAAATTAAAGGTCAAAATGTCAAAAGTTATAGTGATAACAATTCATGCTCAATGGGAAGCTAACTAGCTATTTAAAAAGCACTTGTACATTTCTGTTCGCTATCAATATGCAAATGTTAGTCTTACAGTGTGGGAGAGCCATGATTCTTAAAAGAGAGAGGTTTTCCCAACTTGAGAAATTGTCCAAATTATATTCCAAGTGCTTTACGAATAGGAACCGTGATAATTTGCTATTGTAATCTACAGGCAGTCAAACCACAGTAATTTATTTTTATTTCTTTAATGGAAGGCTCAAGCCCAAGGTATTTTATATTACTTTTTCTTAGGAGGACTGAATCAATGCAATTGTGGTTGTACACGCTGAAAGTGCAAAAGCTATAGAGAGCCACTGACCTACTAAAAGGAGTAAGAATATCTATTATAAAGTGCTTTGAACATTTTTTTTAAGGCCAACAACTGGACTTATCCTCAGAATCATAGAATGTCCTGAGTTGGAAGGGACCCAGAAGGATCATCAAGTCCAACCCCTGTCCCTGCATGTGACAACCTTACAGTTCACACCATGTGTCTGAGGGCGTTGTCCAGTCTCTGCTTGAAT
Organism: Pampusana beccarii; assembly: GCA_013399365.1. Taxonomy (NCBI): domain Eukaryota; kingdom Metazoa; phylum Chordata; class Aves; order Columbiformes; family Columbidae; genus Pampusana; species Pampusana beccarii. The sequence continues at coordinate 383,769 of VWYH01011234.1, forward strand.
ACTGACAGGCCTGGGGCCATGACTACCTCCCTGGGGAGCCTGTTCTAGTGCTCCACTGCCCTCTGGGTGAAGAACCTTGTCCTAATGTCCAACCTAAACTTCCCCTTACACATCTTACTTCTATTCCCTCAGGTTCTGTCATTGGTCACTAAAGAGAATAATTCAGTGCCTGGCCCTCCTCCTCCCCTCGTAAGGAAGCTGTAGTCGCCATGAGGTCTCCTCTCAGTCTCCTCTTCTCCAGGCTGAACAAACAAAGTGACTTCAACCGATCCTTATACGGCTTCCTCTCCAAACCCTTTACCAACTTCATAGCCCTCTTCTGGACACTCTCCAGTAGCTTTATATCCTTTTTATAGCGTGGTGCCCAGAACTACACACAGTGCTCCAGGTGAGGCCGCATCAGTGCAGAGTCAAGTGGAAGTGCAGAGTAGAGCAGGAGTGAGAGCCTAACACAAGTTGTCGTTCTACATTGCGGCAATGGGAAGAATGATTCCTGGTAGCAGTCAGGCCAAAAAGTGGGAGACATAGCTTTTTGTAAAGCTCTTCTGCTGGGATGCCATGGTGGTACATCTTCATAGCACAGTTTTGCTTGTTATCAGGTAAGGCCCAACTGAATAAACCAAGCCCCGGTAGCACAGCCCATGCACAAAATACAGATCGCTTGCCTAAATCCCAAGGAATCAGCTTAAGACAGGGGCAAGATTCATGAATTTTTCCCATGGAATGACATGGGAGAAACTCCACTCAAGATTCCTGAGGAATATCCTCCTCACTGAAAACTGTTTCTCCTCCAGGCTTTTCTCTGGTAGAGGGGGTGAAAGTGTGGGCCCAGAGCTGTGTCACCCACATGTTGTGATTTGGCTCTTTGTCCAGCCCTTCTGCAGTGAGTTTGACAAACCTCATTAGGGCAGACAAGCTGAAACACAGCAGGTATCACTCTACCAGAGGACCTCAATATGGAAGGAGTCAATGATGCCAGAGGGATGCAGATGGGGAAATATTCCTCAGAGGCACCCCTGTGCTGCCTGAGCGGCATTTGGCAAGCAGAAAGGCATCCATCACACAAGCTGGAAGAGGAAGATCAGCTTTGGACAACATGGTGCACAAGTAGAGCAGTTGTGCTTTTGAGTTCCAACACACTGTGTGGTAGTGGCAGATGTTCACATCTCCTCTCAGGTCTCAAAAAACTTGGCCTGGTTTCATGTCTGGATGCAAAACTTCAGGTTTTGCGTTAAGTGCGAAGGAAATCTATGCTCTTAGGTGGCCACCACATGATATCAAGTGCTTAGCTACCTTGCAGCATGATCTGCATGGAAATAAAGTATTGTAGTTTTCTACCCTGAAGTGAACTAGACCTGGCCAACCACAGACCCATTGTTAACAACCCTGTGGCAAAAAAAGGTTTCTGTTGTCATCAGTGACAATGTTTGAGGCTTTTGGTATTCGTCAAGACAGAGCAACAAATTCTGTTTTGGGTAGACAAAAACAGATGCACTAGCACATTCAGGCTCTTGATTTATTTTGAAGTCTTTGGGAATAAAATTATTAGGAAATAGCTGCAATTTCAACGCCACAGTTTTCCAGAATGTGTACTCCTAACTCATTCCTATGCCAGAGTTACTCTGGCTGCTGCTAGTAGAAATTGGATCAACAGCCTAAGGAGCAAATTAGCAGCACGTTTCTTATTTCCAGTAGTTGATTTCTGTGTCTTGTAGCAAGCTGTGCTCTATTACAAATGTAACAGGAGATTTTACCCACTTGAAACCTCACTGTACCCTCTTCTGCCATGGACATACCTCTGCAGAACAGCGTCCTGTTGTCTGGACTGCACCTTCAGCAGAGAGAAAAAGCAAAGGTGCTGGCAGCAACAGCAAAGCACATGGGAATGTTGGAATGGGGACAATCATGCTAAAGATAAGCAAATTAATATAAAACTAGTGTTTTCATAAAATGTACTGTAACAAGGATGTTCAAGCCAAACAAGACAAAGACATTGTGGCCTAAAAATATGTTTCACCTCAGTACTTGAATATTTCCTACAGTTTTATATGAAAAATACTAGTACTTAAGCATGAAGGAAGATAGCAATGGGTAAAATACTCTCTGAACAGAATGAATATTTACACTACAGTACAGTGAAAACATTATTTCAGGGTCTTGGTAAATAACCTAAGGCGTTTCCAGAATAATGCCTCTCCAGTCACCCAGACTTTTCTTAAATTGGATGAACACCATGCTGACAAAAGCTCACTATGTCCTTTTGAAAATCACCCCCCAGTAAATGGGCTCCAATGAGTTGCAGACCAAACCACTGCAGTAGAAACTCTCTGTAAAACACTCTCTGCAAGATAGAATTTTACACATATTTTGGTTTCCTGCCTGCAAGTACTTTTGATTAAAATTTACTTTGGGTCTTTTGGTCATTTTGACAAGGCATTTGATTTACAAATTATGCAGCACTCTCTCTGCCGTACAAGCTGATGTTTGATCAATGGCCTATGCCTAAACGACAATGCCAACCTAAAGCCCCTGCGTTCTTTTCTCTTCCTGCATGATTCTTGCTCACAGAGCTTCATGCAGGGGAGATGAAAAGAGGATTCCCAGTGAAAAAAAGCTTCCAGAGGCAAACCAACCCAGAGTCTCTAGTACCAGATCTGTCATTATAAAAGAATAAACCAAATGAACCCAGAAATATTTTACACAATTTAGAGTCCTAATGCTTCCAGGGAGGCAAAACGAATAGTCTTAAGAGACATGGTCCATGCATTCAGGTTTCAGTTAACCTCCTATGAATTATTAGCTCACTGTTGCATATCATGGAAATAGCCAACTGGTCTTAATTTGCATTAATTAGTTGTATCCTAAACCACCGCTAAATGCACATTGAATATCAGATTAAACTCTCAATATGCAATGTAGTCTACCAGATCTACCAGGAGAACTGGATTCTGCTCCTGACTGACTCCAAAGTATCTAACTCTTCCATCTGTGCCTCAGATACTCAAGTAATGCAAGAACTTTCTCTGAACAATACTCTTTAACGCATATCAAATCTCAGTCGTGCAACTTGCAAAACATTTAGGGTGTACCTGCCTTTGCACATCAGAGAATGGCAATGGGATGCCTTCGTTTCAGGACTGATTAGAGTTAAGTGCAAGTGCTTGTCCCCTGGGCATGAATGACTAAGCCACTGAAGTACCAACAGGTGAATATCACAGTATAATTAGCCTCTTCTGCTCTCTGTCTGCAATGGAACCCTTTCCTTGCATGTCAGTGACCTGCATTCTTGTTTCAGGGAAACTCTCTTTTTCTGCAATGGCTGTAAAGACCTCCTGCAGAAGTGGTGAGTGCTTCAGTGTTCAAGGCATGGGAAGCTCAGAGAGGGAGAAAAAAAATTGGAGACATTTACCTAGATGAAAACAGATACTAAGCCAAATGGGTAAACATTCCCTAACTATTTTTACCCAGATCTCAAAAGACAATTGTTGGGAACAGCTTGCTGCATTATGGTCCTGCTGCCAAACAAACACTACAAACAAGGACTACTGGAGATCAGTTTGTCACAATCTGAAGGTCAAGACACACTTTTACATCTCCTTCAACTCGTGACAATACTCACAGAGTGTACCTGTCTCACTCCATCGTAGGATGTCTGCAGATTAATTGGGCCTGGCTCTCCTCCGTACCAAGAAAAAGAGGAGCACTATCAGCTTTGAGAGAAGATGGGATTCAGTGCTCCATTTTAAACACAGAGAATGTTTGCTTCCAAAGCTATTGTTTCAACTGTATGACTCCTCTTGGTCCATTCTTCCATTTATTCATCGTTCTTTATCACCTAAACTCATTTTCCTTCCTGTTTTTTGGCTCTGCATGGCAAATATGTCTCATTCATTTTAAAGAAGACTCCTGCCTCTAGTCAAACCAAGGTAGCAGGGAATGTCATCAAGCTCCTATGTTTTTTTACTAAATACTCGTGACTTTTCCCTCTGTCCGGTGTTCCACAGGGTGGAGCTCCTTCAAAGCATCCTACAAGCAAATCTGTTATCCGTCCTCAAATTTCCGTTTTCTGCCTATAAAAACTGTTACAACACTTTGCCATTCATTTCACCATAAGTTTGAGCCTGCAACAGAGAACGCCACCACTAAAAAAAGCACTTTTCTCCCACCCATACAGATTGCTCCATTTTGCACCTTTCTGGACCCTTAACATGTGCCAACAGAAACAGTTGTGTGGCAGCACAGCGAAGAGCCGGGAAGCTGACATGGGTAAAAATAACTATATTTTGCTCAGTTAGCTGTTTTCTGCATCAACGTTTGTGCAGGGCTAGAGTTGCTGGCGAAGGGAGGGGGCACAGAGGATGCAGAAGCCAGAATAATCAGACAGAGAAAAAGACGAGGCAGGACTGCCTCTTTTGGCAATGTTACTGATTTCTGCTGGCTTAAACTGCTTGTAAACACTTAGTACCAGGCAAATGGCTGCACTGCCTGTCGTGCAAAGATATATCGCCTTGCTGTTTCCTTGTACCCCTGTCTCTGTCCTTCTGACCATCTTTCGTTCTGCCCTTTGGCACAGTGGAATTTTAGAATATGTTAGATTTTGTATGATGACTTTTAAAAAGTAATGGTAGTTACAGTAATAGCAGCAAATACCTGCAGTGAGATAAAAAAGGTTTGTGACAGTTTGCATCTCTCTGGTCAGGGCCATGGCCCATGTCTCTCTTGCAGAACTTTCTTCTAATTTTTTTTAAGAGGTACAAGCAGTGATTCTTTTGTGACAGGCAAGACTTGCTGCCTTAGAAAGTCATTTCCCACAGCCACAGAATCCACCTGTCTGAAATGTTCCTGAAGGGGCTTTAGCAAAGCAACTTCTTTTCTCGCTTCCCCTCAGCTGTTGTCTCGCAGACGCCTGTGGCTTTGAAGACCCAGAAGGTGAAACACTATCTAGAAGCACTTCCACATGGCAGTGACAGGAGCAAAGGGACCTTTTCAGGCTGAAATAGCAGCAGAGGAAGAAGAAAGATCTGATAGAAATCCTGGGGAACTTGAGGCATCTCTAGTATCTTCAGCACTCTCTACTCCCTTCCTTCCTGATGAAGGGAACACAGTCTCCTCCGGTCCTGCAGACCCCTGGGAGGATTCCTGGGACTGGAAAGTGGCCTGTAAAATCAGCACAGACAGGCTTGTCAGCAGGACTTCCTTGTTCTCTGGGAACAGTGCTTGGAGATCCACCCTGTCCTTGGCTTGTCTCCTCTCTTCTCTCACCCACCTACCACCTTGCTTTGTGCAGTCTCACCTCATCGCCAAATAACCACAGAAATGGCAAAGCATGCATGATGCCAAGACAAGGTGGCTGTGAAGCTCTAAAGGTGTACAGGAATCTCTTTCCTCTCTACCTTCAGAGCAGAGGTGGGCACAGACCAGTTTCTTTGGGTTTGTGAAGAACCTGTGGCGTTGTTGTACCCTGGGTTTAGCACATTGTACCAAAGCAAGGCTGGGCTCTTATTACCACATGTTGCTGTGCCCATACTGGCACTTTGGTTTGATGTGTTAGCATGGTGTCGGAGTGATTTCCCTGGGGGTCTGTACTTGCCACACACTGATTTGGCCCCAGAGCGTTTCTGGTGCACCTTGTTCAGGTTCCTCCTGGGGAAGGCTAAATACATGCTTTCCATGTGCTCCAAGATGTAAATCAGGCAAAAAGCTCCAAGCCAAAAACCACTTTTCCAGGCAGCTTTGAACTACGTGTTCCAGTGACGCATCATCCAGGAGACAAGACAAAATCCAGTCCCAGTTAAACCCCCTGCACCACATAACATGAAGGTTTAGGAGACTCAGTGCCACCTGTTTCTATATAATAATTCACTTCTCTCATGCCAAATCACTTGCTAATGAAGACTTAGCCACAGTTGTGTGATTATATCCTCACTAATTTTCATCATCCAGGCATGAGTTTCTTACATTTCCTTCTGTTCTCCTTACTAAAAGCCTTGATTGCAGAAAAACAGCGTAAAGAAACCTGCTGTAATACTGCCAATTTGATGTGTACTTTGAACTGAATTTTGAAATATATTTGAAAACTTACTATTAAAATGTTTGATGTTCTCATTTCTATCTTCCACTGATTGCTGATACTCAGTAGAAATAAACCCTCCTCCCAGTTACATGTATTTTGATGTTTTTAATAGCATTTTCTTGCTTTTTTAACAACCACATGAAAACTTCACAGGGCACGTTTCAGTATGGGCTGTGCACACCTGGCTCTGTAACCAGGGTTGCTCAGACCCCAGTGATAACTTTCCCTGGGGTTTTTCTCTTCTTTTTCACAAAACAGACAACTTGTTTCTTACTCCACTAGGTTTTATATTAATATCTGATCTATGTTAGAAAACTCACACTTTTGCTGTTGCCTGAATGTCAGACAATGTTCTTTCCCCCCCAGGAACTTATCACAAGAAGCAGGCAGAATACCAGGAGGGCTAATAATATTTGTCTAATGATTCTGTCTCAGTTGCATCAGAGTGATAAACCAGCAAACAGAGTGAGCACTCTGGCAAAAAGCTTGTCTTTGAAGGTGTATGATATTACGTCAAGACCAGCTACAGAATATTTACTGATGGCTCAGAAACATTTCTCACCTCTGTCTAAACATAACACATTTGAAGCAAGAAAAGAGGGACTACATCACAGGCAGGAAACATTAAATATTTAATTAGTTCTTTTTGGCACATGTTGTACAGCCCCAAGCTTCTTATAATGTATAAAAAAGAGTACACCTGTCATGTCTTGAATGAACATGAAACCAGGACTCATAAAATTAAATACATCTGCAACAAATTGTCTCAGTTTCAGATTGGAAGTTATATTTGTAGTAGGTAGTCACGTAGTAGGGTAAGTAGTTTATGCATGTGTGTGTTTTTAGTAGGTGGATTTCAGTTTCTATCTTCTGTCTCAGAAGCAGCAACAGTATTTTGGCACAAAGGCTTATGCTGGACATAGTGGTAGTGGTCCTAGTAGATCGATACTAAGTATATTATTTATATGACTGACAGAAACTACTTTTGTTCTAAAGGTGGCAGGAAGAAAGACCAGTGGTGCAGGGCTCAAATCCAAGCTGGCGTCCACTGTAAAATCTTGGTCAAGACAAAGCCAATACTTTTACAGTGTCTGAGTGTGTTTCCGCTTCCCACTCTGAACAAAGTACGCTTTGAGGGACCTAAGCTCACGGTACCAGAAATTCAACTGATACAAAATGGGCCTTTTCCTAGAGTTATTTGCTGAGCTGAGGCATGTCTGGGCATTGCTTCCAGCACCTTTGTTAGGTTAACCAGAACTCGCTTTGCTATCTTGGCACTACAGTGGGCTGCACCATGTGGGTAGAGCAGTTCTGCCATGCACACACCATAAAGCTGATCTGTACGTGCCTTAAAGTAATGTGTTAGGGATTTCCTGATTTCCCACAGCCTAGTCAAAGCTGTAGCTTTGTCTGGGCTAGCAGACATCTAAAGAAACATTAGCATTGTATCTGATAACAGGTGAAAGATAAAGGAGATACAAAGATAGTAAAGAAGTAGAAGAGTGCTAGAGAAAACCTGGAGATGCTGGTTAACAGAATGCTTGGAAAACCAACACAACCTAAGAATTCTTTTCTGCCAATAAGCACTGGTCTTGTTTTCCTGCAGATCAAGGAGCAGAGTTCTTTTCTATCTTAGTCTTTTTTCTAATGTTTGAAAAAGTTTTATTAAAAAAAACCCAAATAAATAAAACCACCAAACAACAACAAAACCCCCAGGCTGGAAGTGGCCTCTGGAAACATTCTAATCCAACCTTTTTTTGAAAACAGGGCCTTACACCAGGTTATCAAGGGCCCTGCTAAGCCAGATCTTGAGAATTTTCACCCCTTCTCATGGCAACCTACTCAAAAGTTTGTTTTTTCTCTTTGTGAATAATATTTTCTTAACACCAGACAGAACTTCCCCTGAAACAACTCACTCCCATTGCCCCCTGTCCTGTCACCATATATCTGTGTGGTAAGAGTATCTCTGTCTTTTCTGTAACTACCTTTTAGATTTTGGAAGACTCTGACAATGTCACGCCTAAGCACCCTCTTCTCTAGTCTGAGTAATTCAAATTTGTTTAATTTTTCTTCATATGACTATTTCTCCAGCTCCTTAATAATATTCGTGGCCCTTTGCTTGACCATCTACATTTGTTTTTTTAATTTGTCTCTTGAACTGGAGGGACCAAAAGTAGACACACTATTCCAGGTGAGGCCCAGGAAATGCCAAGTAGAATGAAATAATCCCATTGCTTGATTTTAAAAATGTTGGTGTTGAAAGTACAAGACTTTTTCATCTCTGCTCTAACATCTTCTAGTTTTGTCTTTCATTTTTCCGTATCATTCTCTGGGTTTCTCTATACTTCTATTCTGTTATATTTTCTCTTCATCCCAAGGCTAATTCAGGCTGACAACACTCATTGTGAAATATGAATCCTTCCCAGGGAACACAATGAGATTCAGAGTGAAATAGCATAGAAATTTTTCAGTATATTCTCTTGGAAAAGTGGAAGGCAGCTTTATAGCTTTTTAAACAGTACAATGAAGAAACTATTTCTTCTCCTCCCAACCAGTTCCTTCTTGCTAGAAGGAACTCATGGGTCATCACCTACAGAAATTAAATTTAACCAATCAAGCTCCCTGGGCCTCCCTCAAAAATCAGTGGGAAGAAATGAGTTCCTCCAGACTTTGGAAAAATAATAATAATAATTAAATAATGAAATATTGACAAGCTGTTAATCTCTCTACAGCAGACTTGACACAGGAGTGAGCAGTGCTTATGACGGGAAGGTTATCCACCCTTTTGGTATGGTTTCTTAATGCCAGAAAGCCCAGGGGGTTGGTCCATTCCTGTTGCTGAAAGGTCTGGAACAGCTGCTTGGGCAGAGTTTTGGCCCCCTCGCTCCGTGGCTGTCTTGCAATTCGGCAACAGCATAAATTAAACAGGGAGAAGAGTCACCGGAAACCTGGGCACCTGTGGCAAGGCAGCAAGCCAGGGGGACTTTCCGGTTTTGAAAGAGAACAAATGCACCAGGAAATGGGAAGGTTGGAGTCCAAGAAATGTCTATGGAGTGGTTTTTATTCCTCAACTGTTATTATTCTAGTTCAAGAAGTAAAGGATCTCTTAATTTATCAAATATGTCAAATACTCTGTTTTGGCAGAAATGCTTGTAGTTCGGACATCGCTCAGCATTTGCTGCCCTTTTCCTCTATTGTATCTCTCGTGTATGTTTTTAGTCTTTGAAAGACAATGAGAGCTCTCTCCTGGGAAAAAAGGAAGTCGTGAGTGGCAGAGCCACTGAAACGGTACCTGAGGTCGACTTGGCAGCAAACACAACTGGTGAGCTAATAAAACCAAAACTTCTTACGGGTTCTTTTCATTGTGGCCATGTGATTGATGTCATCCTACACCATCTCCAATTCTTCACAGGGGAAACAGAAGGTTGGAGTATTTTTGGAATATGCCTCTGTCATAACACGTTCACTCTCTACCTCTAAAACACCTTAACTGAATGCTAATTTCAAAGCCTGGATCTTGATTCTTTGACAAGAATTGATGATTACAGAGGGAAAAAAAAAGGTGCTGATCCATTAAATCAACATAGAGGTGGAACACTATGGTACGGACTATGTGGTATTTTATCACTTAGATTTCGTTAGGAAGAGTATTAGGTCTTTGCAAGTGTTGGTTCGGTTTCTGTGACATTGCTAACATTGATTAGACAGGGGCCTTGAGTTTTAAATAAACTGAAGAGTCTTTCAGATTCTCCTAGAAGTCAATCAGATAAGAATGGGTTGAAAGAGCAGGCTGCAACATCACAGGGCTTTGCATCAGCGTGTTTCCATGGTCACAACCAGGTAGTGAGGAATGCTTTTGTAAGCGCATCTCAATGTTCTTTGTCGACATCTCCCTTCTGGTGTCCTATGGCTTTCTTGAACACTATTTGTCATTCATTCTGAATTGCTTTCCATCATGCAAGTCAGGTTACAGATAGGAAAAAAAATGCACCTTGCCCAAGGAATAACAGGACTTATATTTGGAGAACGCTTGGCAACCTTGGAGAAGGCGGTGACTGTCTTTGGCAGGGGCTTGTGCTGCCTAAAGTTGCTGGAATAATCATGTATGAACTAATACCTTCAAGTGACTTAACAGTAACAGTAAGATCCAGCGCAGCTCTATGCCTTGTCATATCACTCACCTAACCCAGGTTCTGGAGCTTTCTGTGCTGGAAATGTGGCTCTTTCTATACAAGAGGAAGCCTGAATCTGTAGCAAATGGTAGAGGCATTCACTTGCTATTTGTGTGTCCACATGAATTGGGCTCCTCTCCCATCTCCAAGGAGAGTTTCTGTAATGCACTGAGTGACGTCTAAACATTCAAAGACAGCTAGCATTCTTGCAGTGGGCCCTTAAATACACACAACACAGAGCACCCTATTTCCAGCTTTGCTTGCCTCTTTGAGGAGAGTGAATGGAGGTTTGAACCTGCTTTGTGCTCGAAAGGAAACCATCCCAGGTTTCCTACCCTGGAGAGAGTGATCCACCATACAGCCTTATTAGAGCTGAGGGATTTTCAGGCAATGATGCTGAGTAGAGATAATTTGTTGCCACCTCAGTCCTAGTTAAGATGTCTAAACCCTCATCTGATTTAGCCCTCACACCCCTTATAATGTGAGGAATATAAATAACAAAAGGACAAGACTTGCCACACAGTGTTACACAAACATCTGTATTTGAGTCTCTCAACAGCTATCAACAAAACTCATCCAAAACTGTCCCAGCTGAAGCCTGAGCTCTGGATCAGAAGACAATTGCAGAGATAAAACCATCTTTTGGGAAGAACTTCCCCTGGGAAGATGATAGTGGTCCTTAGCAAAGAACAGGACAGCAGTGCCTGTCTGGATGGTAAGGTTACATGTCTCTCCCAGTGCTGTCATCTACAGCTGAGGGAAGGTAGCACCTAAGGTTTGGAAAATTATTAGTCCCTCAGTGTCCCAAAATGTTACAGTCTGGAACTAACCTAAGTGAAAGTTTCCGTGTGAATTCTGAAAATAAGTTTGTTTGCTTTTTGTTTGGTTTTAAGGTAAATTGCAAACATGGCATATATATCATCCCTTTTTATTCTCAAGAAACAAGAGCAGGTTTCACCACTGTAGTTCTTGACCACCTTACTGGAGAGCAACAGTGAAGTCAGACATGTTTGGCCATGCTGTGTGATGAGCTTCAGTGGAGAGATTCCAGAGCTAGCACAGATCCAGCCCAACACATCAGAACAGCCCCGTGCAAGTCAGTGGAAAAGAGCACAGCATTTTTAGCATACACCTGCACTGCTACAGGTCAGAAACTAGATCTGGTGAGTCTTCTGCTCTGCCCTATTTATATGAAGAAAAAAAACCTCCAGTGATTTCAAATGAGTGAGGCACGACCAGTTCAGAGTTTTCAGCAGCGTAAGAAAAATATTTTTTGCTGCCAAATGACACTGGGTCATGTCCCACTGATGAAATAGGCTGCTCAGAAAGTGGAGCTGGGGAAAATCCTGGAAAATCAGCCTTGCTGATCCTTTTGGAAGAATTGGAGCAGTGAAAGCTACTTCTGGGAGTAGCTCTGCCCCTAGTCATGCCTGCTGTTAAAAATTCCCATGCCACAGCAACGCTCCTGGCTTTCCAGTATTCTGACATCCACAGAATGTGTACTAGTCACAAGGACTTTGTCCAGTTTGTGTGCCCCGGAGTTCTGTTGCTCTAAACAACTGTCTGTGCCTAAAAGCAATCCAGTGGCGACCAGTCTGACACTGGTCAAGTTCTTCATTATGATAAACAGAATCATTTAGAACTGTGCTGGAGGGACTTTTTAGGCCATTTGCATTCTCTGTGTATGTGAGGGATTAGCAAAATTTCTTCAATTTGAAAGAAACTATGTAATTGCTTGAAGAACATCTGTGTAATGTTCTTCAAACCACTTTAAGCAGAGAAAACCAGGGAAAATATCCCACAATTCTACTTGTTGGGTTTGGGTATTTTCAAAATGAAACAGTGGAAATTTGTTGCAGACTGTGATTAATTTTGAAATTTCTTTAAATACAATGAAATTCAAAATGAAGACTGACAATCCTGTAAACAGAACTTTTTGTTTGATAGGATTTGCAGGGATTTTGACCTTGGGCTGTGAACCAGAGAACCAGCTCTCTGTGCACATCTAGCAGGCACAGCTTCCATTCTTTTCAGATCAGCAGCTCCTAAAAATCCATTGTGATCAGACTAGCTATGAAAGCTCAGTTCAGGAACAGCAAAACACCTGACTGGTCTCAAACATGGCTGTGGAAAGCAGCCCGAAACAAATTTTCAAGAAATTCTGGCCATGAGGGTTGAAAGCAGATGAAAATTAATGCTTTTTAGATTTTCGTGCAAGTGTTCTTTAATCTTCCTTTAAGGCATCTCAGTGAAGTAGCTGAACTTTCAAAAGTGCCCAAACTGAAGCAGCTCCCCCTCTTTTCAGTGTCCTCAGTGGGCTGGCCAGGTTGATAGGTAAGGTTTTCCCTACAGATGTGGAATACCTTTTGGGAGTGTTGAAACAATTTGGGTGTTTTAAACTTCAGATTCAGACTTCATGATTTGCATGAAAAGTCTAAAGTGCTTTCACTAAACGCAACAGGCTATAGGATAGTCTGTGGACCTATTAGATTCTACTACTATTCTCAAACATATCTTCATACCAAGAATGCTTAAAAACAAAGCAAGTGTACAATTTCTTGATTCTCAGATGATAATTTTTTCCCCAATTTTTTTTTTTTTTTAAAAAGTAAAAAATGGTTATAAGACATGCGTTGTTGTTGAACTTTGAACTAAACATATTAGGAATGAAACGTAAACTGGCTATTTCAGGGAAGCAGAGGGCAAGGTTAAAAATAGGGGTTTTGTCCTAAAGTAATAAAGTGCACTGAACCCAAAGTCTATTGTGAACATTCCAGGTGGACAAATTTCTTCTTGCTATCCTGCTTACAAACCCTATGATAATGATTGTTAACTTTGTTATAGAACACTTTAAATCACTAACACACTATAATTCTCAAATAAAATAAGAAAATAGCATATGTTCTCCATCATCTGTTAAACAGATGGCAAGGAGTGTAAATTCATTTATTTGACTTTCTTTTTTTTTATTGCTTTCGGCATCTTAAATTTAAATAATCAGATTCAAAGCAGTAGTTTCAATCTAAAACAGGCATGCTTTGGAGAAAGGAAGGATCCTTTTTCAAAGGGAAAAAGAGGCTCTGGTAAACAGTAAGCAATTAGCCACAACATGCTACCAGGAATTGTTTAATTGAGGCTGCCATACTAAATTAACCAAATACATGCCCTTGGAAGGACTAGTAAAGCAGAATTACTTACAGATGTTTTCAATTATTCTGTATGAAACCATGTGCTGCTGCTTTGATTTTTTTGTTTGTTTTTCTGTTCCAAGGAAAATTAAAATGCAAAACAAACTAACCCAGTTCTTCTTCCTCCATAAATGGTAGGACTTGAGTGATTGCATTTTAGCTGCCAAAATTTCTCTGGGCTTCTCCACAAAACTCTCTGTTGATGGGTTCACGAGACACGAGTAACTCACAGTTCTCATCTGACCTTAATGCCCCTCCTCTCAAGTTAATCTGCCTAGTTTTAGGCTTTAAAGAGCAATTACGACTTCTTAGCTTTACATGTCCCACAGATCATTTGCTGTGGAAAGAACCTGGAGAACTGCAAACAGTTCATACAGCAGTAGGGAAAATGTCCTGGCTACCACATCCAGATTGAGTGCTCCCAGTATAGACACATTCTCTCCCAGCACTTAACCAAAGATTGTTTTGATTCCTATTAATAATAGAACTGTTCTGTGAATGGTCTTGCAGTCTTGTCTCTGAATTTCCTCACTTTGTTTGGGTTTTGTTTTTTTCAGTTTTTGATCTTTACACACCATTTTAATGAATTTGTCATCTTATGATTTCCCAAATATCATGTGAACTAAATTTGTGGGCAACCAACAAAATCTCTGTCCCCAAGGACAGTTTGTAATCAGACAATATATGTCTGCACTAAGGGTAGATTAAATGCACAAAAGCAGACAGAGTAAACAAAGAAAAGGATCATTTGTGAATAAGTCATCAATGAGATGAGCTCAAATGTCATTATCATTTCTTTGGAAACAAAAAATACCCTTGTCCTTAAACTCATGATAAGTTTATCTCTCATGTTATTTTAGTGGAGCTTTGTGGACTTCAATTTCCTTTGAGAATTTTATAGAAGTAAAAGTGCTACCAAATGCGTTAAAAATATTTGTATTTCCAGGCTGTGTTTTTTTTCCTACAGTCTAGAAGCAACTGTCACAAAACAGGAAGCCATTAAAATACGTAATTGTGAAGATATTGCATGGGAAACCTATAAGACATTGACTGATGGAGATAAGGGGTTTGGAAGCTTTTTTTCATTGTGGAAATACTGACAGCACCAGTATTCTTTTCATTAACATCACAAGACCTTATCAAATATATACAGAGAGAAATCTATACTTTAGGGCCAATTGTGAAGATTTTCAGAGCTTGCAGTTGTAGGAAACCCACAAAAAAAAGGATGCCTTGTACAAGTTATAAATGTGAGCAAGCTTAATTGCTTTTTCAGTTCTGAAGATTCACAGCTAAAGCATGGCATGTCCTTGACTCCCCTGACCCTCACTTTTAGGAAAAATAGACAAATTAATGTCAGTGAATGAAATGGTGGGGATGAAACACAGGCAGCAATTGATGAGACCTGGGAGATTTATGACTTGAAGGTGGCTGGGATTTAACCTGAAGGTGTGTTAGTCACCACAGTGCAACAGAGTTAAAGACTTTTACTAATCTGCCCTGCTCAAAACATTGGCATCTGCATCCACTGCACTAATTTAACCTTCTGAGTAGCCAGAGGGTTTAGTCCCTTATTTAACACTTTTCACTGTGCTGTAAAAGACGCTTTAGGATTGCTATTAAAAATTATTATCATATCGTGGAACACAACAGTTGGAACAGTAACTATGGTCTACAAGCTTGAATTTGTGATGTGTTCCCTCACGAGTGATTCCTGAGTAAAGCCAGAAAGAAACAGAAATGCAAAGCCAGACTCAATTTCAAAGAGAAAGAGAATGGTAATCTTACAGCAGAAGACCATTAAAAAAAAAATTTTAAAATCTGAAGTCAAAGAAAATCCAGAAGTAAAAGGGAAGCTTAAAGTAAAGCCAAAGAAAGGACCATGTAGATCAACGAAAAGAAATAGAAGACATTTATAGATAGCTGTATGACCATGAAGCAGCACAATCCTCCTGGCAGATTCTGAGGTTGAGATAGCTTGGCCTTTCCTTTGTTAAATTCCCATTAAGGCACTGTCAGGCTCCGGAATATTATTAAATAAACATTTCTAAAGCTAAGAGAGCAAACAGACTAGAAAACACACAAAGAAATAAGAGTCTCATGACCCCTGGAAATTTAATGCTTGTGATCTGAGCCCGTGAACATCCCATGTGCTCCTGTTTCGAAGGATCTTTGTGCTACTTGTTTGCAGCAGATTTCTGTTGCATTTAATGCCATGTTTCAGGGACTCTCTAGTGGTTTGGAAGGGCCAGAAAAGAAATTCCAGTCTTGCTCATACTTGGTGCCCATCTTGACAAGGTAAAGAGGAAGACAGCCTTTCTCTGACCATTCTAGGTTTGCCACAGCAAGGAGTCTTGAGGTATATAGTAGCATTCAATTCCTGTACTACTTGTAAGACTATCATGTTCAGGATTTAACCTGTAAACCTATCTGCAGTCAGAAGGTAATTTTTTCCAGGTCAGGCAGGAACCTTGCTCTTCTTTGTAGCATGTCTGCCTCATAAATAAACTATTAATAATAGCATTATTTAACATATTTGCAGTTATTGCAAAAATGCAGGATATTGGATTCTTCTTACTGCTAGCAACTAACATGGTGAACAAGAGGAAGCATCTTTCCTGATCATATATACATTTCTAAATGCCTGAAGCTGAAGCACCAACCTTTGAGGCACCAAGTGTCCTTTTCTGTCTCTATTCTTTCTCCTTATCTACTGCTTAATAGTGGCTCTAAGTTCCCAGTGGTTTGCAAAAGGGGTTTAAAGTAATGTCAGACAAATCTGTGGCAAATCCATCCCTCTAACACCTCCTTTTCCCAAATCTGGCTGCATTTTAAGACTGAGAAAATCTTTTTTAGGTATTGTCAGTTGACTTGCATAGTAATTTAAGGAACAAATTTAGCAAAAATTCTCTCTTCTGATGAACAAACTTCAGGTTTGCATACCCAAGCTGTGTGTAATTCATTCCCTACAAAGCAAATAAACACCAAAAATAACATTTCTGTAGTGACTGCTCCCAAGAAGGAAGGAGGAGCTGAGAGTAAGTAGCTCCTGCACTCACTGACCCCCGTTTTTGGCACAGCAGAAGCACGCATCAGGAGCCTCCTCAATAGGGTGTAAAAGAAGCAAGAGTTTCCAAAACTCAGTGTTCTTGTCCTGCCAAATATTCACAGAAGCTGCTGGCAAAATATGTGCCTCCTCCCATTCCACTGATGGTGCACAGAGAGAAAGACAACCTTCTTCAAGAGCTCAAGTGCCGTGCATTTTTCTACAGCACAGGGCAGAACTCGCTTCCCACAATCACCCAGAGCAAAGTCTTGCAGTGTATGAGACAGGAGAGTAACTGAAAATAAGGAGGAGACTGGAAAAGTCAAGCCATGAGGTCCATTCCAGTCCTGTGCTCTCCAAAGGAAAAAATGACAGCATCTTGAGATAATTGCCCACATTAATATCTGTCGATTTCTTTTGGCGCAACTCCAGTGAAGGAAAGCGAAACCTTAGATTTGCCTTCCTTTCAGTGAAAGTAAAGTTGTATCCACTGCAAGTATATGTATATATATATATATATACTTATGCACATGCAAAGAAGGTGCATGGAGACAAACACAAGGTCCCATTTAAATCCCCCGATAGTAGGCAATCCATTTTGTATCTGTTTGACATTGTTCACCAAGGAATGTATCAGGACCAAAGAACTGAGCTATTAAAAAGTGAAGTGTTCCAGGTTCTTGCAACTTCCACAATTACTTAATAATCCCAAGAATTCAGGGCATTTTCAGGTTATGTTAAGTCAACTAAAGTGTCACATGCTGTTAGCTCACTTTAGATCCGTCCTTATGTAATGCTACTGTAAAATATACCCTGGTAGGACACGTCAGAAATAAGAACTAAAAGTGCATGGCTCTGTGTCCATAACTCAAAGAAAATTTGCCTATGGGCTGGTAACAATGGGCATTTTCAGTCATACCTATGTCGAGTGGCTGCCAAATCCAATTGCCTGGCAGTGTCTTAGCAATTCAGGTTTTATAGGGTTATACGTGCACTATTAAGAAGTATGAATGAGTCCATAAAAGCAGGGCTCAGTATTCTTTTTTCTTAATTTATTTTCATTACTGTCTGAAATGTGACTTTTTAATAGCATAAATGGATATTCTGGTTGTAAGAAGGTATACCCAGAGATATTGCTCCTGGAGAGCACATTACTGCTGCCAGTCTTCCTGCTTGTATAATTTCTCAATGGTCAAAATTTTAAAGCATGAATCTTTGCACCAAATGGCCTGTTTAAGCATCCGACACTGACTCTAAACCTTCTTAACCTTCACTATCATTTCACTTTCACTTCCCCTGTTTTAGCTGGGAAGAGCGTGTAGACATCCTCACCATACCTATGTACTTCACGTCATACAGAGATCCCTGGGGTGGTTCTGGTAGAAGTCACTGAGTGCACATGACACACAGGCCACAGAGTAGGCTGAGGTAGCCACTTTCCTATGCTGAGATAGCCTGTGGATCCAAGCTGCCTTGGTTGGACAGGAAAACTCTGCTGTTCTCCATGTTCTGCTTCTGTAGTTCACAGAGTCAGTTCAGGTATCTGCTGTTAGATACTATCACCTAGACACCTCCAAAATTTTATGCAGGGATATTTATGTTACTCCACATGTAATGTAGCAGTGGTGGCATCAAATCGTTATCTATTTTAAAAAGAAAAATTCATATCAGTTCAAAAAATGGAAAACAAAACCTTTGGCCATGCCTACTACTTCGACATGCAAAACTACATGATAAAACAGTAAGAAGATACGCAAGAGATCAACCAGCAGTATCTATTGAACAATATTACAAAAGCCTTCACATTTTCCAATCTGACTTCCTGAGAGCCCAGCTGAAATTGTTTCATATACCTCTGTTTAACTTGTCACTAACACACTGGCCAGGCTATATGTGATGAAGTACGGTTTTCAGTGTCTTCTGCAATTACGAACATCTTCCTCATCCTGCCCTCCTCTGTCATGTTTTAAGTTCGAGGTGAAAAAAAAGATCCTTGTGGAAATCAACATAAGAATAGGTGTTCCCCATGTGGTGTTATTTTTGCGGTATTAAAGAGACTGGAAATGAAATGAACCGTTCACCTGCATATGTGCCTGTTCCAAGGTGAGCGCTTCTCCATGTCTTCTCCAAAGAGCATCATCATCCAATGCTATGCCATATATTGGCCTGATCACTGCTTCAGAAAAGCCAGAGATACAACCCTGCCACAGCCTGGGTATTGCTGGAGATGGACCACTACTGATCCAAAGTAACACTGCTCAGAAAAGGAAGGTTAGAGGAAAAAAATGAACTGCAGTGTTTTGGAATGAAATACGGTTTTTTAACACTGATTGGGCTGTGATGTATTTCAGTTTGATTAACAACTGTGTCTCCTTGAGAACAGCATTAGCAGTCTCAGTGTTGTGTCTCTAGGCACTGGCTAATACTGAAGGGTAGAGGGTTCATTTTTTATGTAAGTGATTCAGATTTACCCCGGCGCTTACCAAACAACTGATTGTGTGGTTAGGTTAGGCTCTGTCCAGTTTGTCATCCTTTGTCTCTGTTTCTGTTGTTCCAGAGAAAATATCACAGATGTGGGCGAGCTCTTCCGTGTGGTGGGATGAGAAGTCTCTTCAAAAAGAAGAACTTGGTTATGAGAGAGGTTTGAGGTGGTGTGGGGAGATTAGTCACTCTGCTGACTGGAACGCTTTTGTTAACTGAGATTTTGCGAATCTTGCTGTAGATTCTTGGTCTCTCCCAAGGGATGACATAGCAGGAGAATAAAGATGTTTGAGACAGTATTCATGGAACCACTAGGAACGGACTCATTCCTCTTACTCACCTGCATATTACCCAGCTTACCGTGCTTTTCCCCATTCTATTCGGTCCTCTACAAGTCCACACTTATTGCCTCTTACAGTCTTGCCTGTGGTGTTCTATTCTTATTCCTGTCTCAAATTCTGCTTCTATATTTCTCTTTCCAGTCCCTCCAGATTTTTCCTTCCAACAGGGATGTTCCCTGAAGCGGGCTGTCAAATTGCTCTCAGGCCACAGGGCTAGAGCATTGGATAAGGCTAAGTACAAGGAGAACCAGGACTAAGCCTGACCATCAGAGGCGGAAGAAAGAGCTGCCCCTAAGCCACCAAGGCCCCCTCCTGAAGCAAGGTCTGCAGTGATGGGCAGGGAGGGTTGCTATAGATGCTTTTGCAGTCAGTTCAGAAAAAGCAGTGCTTTTAATAACTTGTTCCACAGAGACAGATTTAAAAGCAGAGCCTTGGTTTCCATTTCTCCCATGTTAGAGTAGGTCCTCACCGCTCCCTAGGCGTTGAACTACTTCTTTTTCCTTGAACATGCAGTTGTATTATTCAGGTTAGGACAGTGTTACGTGCTTTAATGTGCTATGTGTGGTTGAGCTAGTTAAGCAATTGGAAGCACCCAGCTGCGTAATACAAGACTCTACCCGGGGAACATCGTGCAGCTTCACATAGACACACCATCACTGCCAAACCCCTGAGTTCCCCTCATGTTGGCTTGCTCTTGCCTACTGTTTGTCCCATCCTTAAGCAGACGTTTATACTGTACACAGTACTATCATATCTGAGCACCACCTCTCTTCTGAAAGAGGGGAGGTAACAGGAGGTTTCTTTTTTGAAGGTAGCCATTCTTGTCTCTTCTAATAATGCTCTTGCAATCATTTCTCTGGTCTAAGAGAGCTCACGAATGCTGTAAGAAAAAGTCACCTCTGACTGTTTTGCTTCAGGCACTTTCACCTGCTGCTACACCTTGATTTTATTTTATTTTGGTAACTGATCTCTCTCCTTGCTGCCATGGTTCATACATGTAGTCCTTTTCTTACTTTTGCTGTTGAATGACAGATTTACCAGAAAAGACTATCACAAGAAGATAAATGAATATCAGGCATTGGCATTCCAATCCCCGTATTTTCCCTTTTGGATTCTTTTTTTTTTTTTTTTTCTCCCTTTTATTTTCTCCCTTTTGTGTATGTGTGTGTGTATGTGAGTGTTTGTTTCATGCAGTGCTTAGGTTGCATGTGTGAGGAATGAGTGCTTTCAAGAGCAGCAATAGATTGATGACACTCTATGTTCCTATATGTTTTTATCCCCTTGCATTCTCTGTGGGTATTGCTTTGTTGATCTTTTTGTCAGCTTTGATCCATAAGACCTTAGCAGGATTTGGACAAAACCTGTTGATTTAGGTACCATCCAATTACAGAAGCACTGGTAAGAATACAGCAAAGCTCATGTTCAGTTCCCGTAAGTTCCTCATAGATCTGTTTTTTCTAGATCACCACCCTATGTATTACCCAGACTGCAACTTGGCAATTTCTTGTTGTGGTCACTTGTTTAGTTAAATCAAATCCATTTTTCATTTAGAATTTATTAGTTTCAATTGCTCACCTTAAACAACACTACTAGTTTTCCAAGGTACTTGATTGCTGTACTTAGTTATGATTTCAGTATAACTCAGCTGTTCACTACAGCCAAGTGAAATGATTCAGTTTTCTTGCTGATATACTGAATTCTTGTTATAGCAGGAAACAAACATTTTCTTGGTAAGCTAAACTCGTTTTTTACAGTGATGAATGACTCACTGAGAAATCATTCCTGACAGTGGCTGTAGCCATTTTTAAACACTATTCTTCTAAGGGAGGAAGACTGTGTTTAGTTGTTTTATTTTATGGTACAGACTGGCACATCTATGAGCATTATTAACATCTTACATCCTCTAGAAAAGAACTGTGGCATCCATACTAATATCACAGGATCTCAATTTATTTCCCATGACAGCTAGCAGGACACATTTCTTCCAAGACGAACTTACTAATTCACAAAAAAAAAAAAAAAAAAAAAAAAAAAAAGAGGAGTAATACCCACACTTCATTAAGTCTGTCTTAATTACCTTCTACACAAAACAGTCCCTTTCCCTCTAAGGGGATGTAGGTAAATCCTTACTGCTAACAATTGTGGGTGAATGACAAGAGTTGTCTGAGACTGAAACTTCTCCATAGTGTCTGCAATATCAATATTTCTATTCACAGGCTAAAAATTTGGAGGAGCCTTTAGATTTTTGGAGGAGTGTTTAGATTTGCTCCTTTCATACAGCAGTGGTTTCCACTCTGACATTTTACATGACAAGACTTGGCTCCCAGATAAGTAGTCTATGCCCCTAAAATATAAAGCTAACAGCAAAGATGCTGATGGATCTTGATTTGTCCTACTACTCTGCTTTTACCGTTTCTTATGCATGTGCCAATGTGTGTTAGGCCTGCACAGAGGAAAATAAAGATTCTACAGCCCTAAAAAGATTACGCTTTAGAGGTCTTTCTCATGCAATCACATGCATCACTGTTTAATCTACACCATGAGTATTTCCATACCTCTTCGTATAATAGGATCAGGGTTATAAAGCCTGGCCATAATGTTTCAGGTGTATCTGTCAGTTTGAAATTACTCCACTTTTGATTGTCCCTCTGCAAGCCTGTTTAATTGAGCTGAGAGGGGTGCAATCAGACATGACTTCAAGTGGCTGAGCTGAAATAACTCAGAGGTGAAAATCTGAGACTCACCAGTTGCCACTGTGCACCTAACACAAGTGTGGCACAGGTGAAACATGCTATGCCTCCAAAAGAATGCCAAACACTTTCTATTTGAAGAGACAGTTTTCAAACGCTTCACCAAATATGAGTCACTGAAGGAAGTGGTAAGAGGAGGGTGGCCACGAGATCAGGACACAGGGAGAGAAAGGGAAATTTGGACTGTTTGAGCACAGGACACAGGAAGAAGAGTGGAGTCTGAGACTGAATGAGAAGAAGGAAGTTAAAAAAGGGAGCTAGAAGTAAGAAGATGGAATTATATGTGTTATAGAAAGAGCAGAAAGGGGCAGTGGGACTGGGATTTAGACTGCAAATCAGAGGACAGGAGCAGCCTTGCCAACAGGCTTGTCCTGTCCCCTAAAGCCTAAAAAGGGCACATTTCCCCTGTTGTCTACAGAAACACAATTTTAAAGCACAGGTTTCAACTTTCCCAAAGCTAATTTGCAGAGAAAACTATCAATTTCATACCCTAACTGCCTGGTACCATCTATTCTATTAGCTCCAGAGGCTCCATAGACATCTGCCACTGGAACCAATTTGCCTACCTTCCTCCTGTAGAAGCCAGTATAACAATACTAGATGAAGGAATTTCACCTTGTCATTTTTTCTCAAAAACTAGGAAATAAAAAAGCTGTATTCAAAGAACATGAAGAAAGCATAACAGCATACTCAGAGAGTTAAGAAGGTCCAGATGATTTCCTTAAGCAACCGTATACATTACAATAGCCAGAATTAGCTCATTATGCATGACCATTATTTGCATAAGATGCCTCACCCTATCCTTGCCTGAACTATTAATGCTATTTCAGCAGCAGGTCTTCAATATTTTGGTTTTCTATAGGTATTTTCCCAAGGCTTATTTAATGCATACTACTCACCATCTCTCAAGGCAGATTAGTTAATTGTTTCATAGTTTTTTTAATGGTTGTCATCACTGTAGAAACAAGGTGTTACCTTTTCTTACACTGCTGTGTGGGGGGAAGTGGGAAGAGGGTTCATTTTCCCCTGTTTACTTCAGAATTGCGGCTCAAACTAAGGTTAAAAACTATCTACCAGTAAGGATCATTTGTCTGAGACACCTGCAGCCTGACTTTTTAACCTACTTAACAACACCTGGTATTAAGCCCAGCTATATTTGACTGTATTGGGGAGCACTCAGCAGGCTGACATGGGTGCACAGAAGATGAGGAATATAAGTTTGGAAGCATATCACCATGTATAATGTCTCTGGCAGAGGCAGGAGGAAGTTCAAATATCTCAACCATGGCGATGTTGTATGTACCTCAACTATTAGATTGTCCTTGCTGCTTCTGATGTTCTCAGCTTCGTTCACTGCACATCTAAATTTCTCCATGGCTGAGGCAGGGATCTGGGAGAGCAGTTTAGGCTCCTCATCTGTTCCTAGAGAAGAGTAATTAAGTATCATTTTGATCCATATACAACTTCAATTGTGTTGTGTCTGCTCTTACAAATACTTAACTTTGGCATTCAACTGATCTTTTTTTTTTCCATAGAACCAAATGCAGAATAATGTAAAACTATTTTTGAGTGTTTAGATAAATTATTTGCATCTATTTCTTGTTTAATTAAGCATTATTTCAACGAATCTTCAATATTCTAAAATGTAATATTGGACTAACAGATAGATTATCAGTGTCACTACACCATATGTACCTCCCAGCACGCCTGAAACCTGTGTTTTCTTTCTCTTGCTCTTATATTTTGTGGGTTTTTTCTGTTTTAATTTAGAATACCAAAACATTTATAGCATCTCCTCTTACTCCAAAGCATCCTAGATCTCACATTGGGTGGTCTCCCCTATTTTTCTGTCCCTGTAGTTTATATGTTCATGCACCTTTGGTGGCAAAGTTTTCTCTTGACCACACTCAGTGCATAGCAGAGTGCTGAGCATATTTTTCAAGTCCCTTAAATAATCTGCATTCATACACATCAAGTACTATGGGATAATGGCATCTGAAGGGATGCTGAGCAGATTTGCAATGGGCATTACAGATGCTTTCTCCTCATGGCCCAGTAGACCTCCACATCATTGATTCCTACAGCAACCACTTCTGTGTAGATGTGACTCTAGCCTCTGCGATGGCGCTGTCTATGGCACTTTGAGGAGATGTCTTCACCATTTTTCCAGTCTGCTCAAGCCTTCATGCTCTGCATTCTGCTCAAGTCTGGCTCTGTCAAAGTTTCTAAATGTGAGAAAAGTTCTCATTTTTAAGCTAGAGGAAAAACACAGAGAGAAAGCCATCATAGGACTATTGTAGCAATATCAGACTTCTCCAAAGTAGCCAACAAGTCCATTCTAAGAACAATATGCAAGTCTTTCCCCTTATTCAGAGTTTTCTCCTGTGTGATTGTACTTCAAAATTGGCAAGGACAATCTTTGTGTGGGTGTAGTGTGGGAGTTTTGTATTAAATCATTTGAATTCCTTTTTTTTTTTCACATTATTTTTATTTTCCAAAAGAGTAGGTGGGGAGACAGTCAAGCTGGATGGAAAAGGTGCTACTGACTCATAAGGATGAGAAATAGCCAGCCTTAAGAAGGCATTCTGGATTTATGCTTGCTGATTCATAACTTCCTACATACATGTGGGGAAAAAAGTGTGGATTCTGCCCTGAGCTATAATCTGCAGGAAACCCGCCCTCCCTTCACAAAACAAGACAGTAGTTTTGAAACTGTAGGAGGACTTAACTTCAACTCCCAGAAGATGTTCCCATGAAAAATGTCTTATGGCCTGAAAATAATATCCGCATCCACCAAGTCCTACTGTCTCTGCTTTCACAGAGAAGTCCAAAATCAGTTAAAACTCAAATTTCCCAGTTAAATCATCAGGTTAAAAAAATGTACAAATCAAACAAATAACAGAAGACAGTTGAATAGGAAAAGTACTAAAGGTTTTGTAGATAACTGCTTTTCCTTTTCCATGAAAGTGCTACTAAATCAGGTATTTTCCTTATGTCTCAAGCAATTAAATAAGATAATATAAAACGAACATTAAAAAAAAAAAAAAAAGAACATGAAGATAATAATTAAATAAGTGAAAAAAATACTTAGTTTCTAAGGGACTTAAATCTCTATTTATACCCAAGAGTCATTGATTAACTGCATCTTCGTATAGCTGCGTGGAGCTTGAAGAGGAAAGATGTGGTAGGGGGGAAAAAAGGGATTTTGGAGAAAACAGAAAAGACTCCCATTCTCACTACTCAAAATGAAATGTTTATTGCAGATCATGTGAAACATGAGTAGTCGTAGGTCTCATCTTCCCTTACTTTTTATTCCCTGAATATGGCTGCACAGTGGACATATCCAGCCTAAGGCACTGAGTAATGTGCAAGATATCCCCAAGCTGGAAATAAAAACAAGATATTCCCAATTTCTAACACCATGGACAAAAAGTCAGATATTGTGCCTGACATGTTACAGGCATGGCCACTCAGACTGAAGTCTTTTGTTAAAGTTGTTTTGTTCCTGAAAATCTGTGTTTGGAGAAAGATGATAATCAGACAGTTTGGTGTTCTGAAGTCAGTTTCAACCACATAACATATGCCCATTGGAGCAGAGATAGTTAAATCTAGACAGGCTTAAGTAAGTACTGTTAAATTATTATATCCTTTTCCAAGACACTTACATTCATAGGTTTGAGCTTTCTTACATTTCTGAATCAGGACAGAATGAGGATCAGAAAAGGAAAATAATAATAGCAATGAGAGAAAAAGTTGTATTTAATAAGCTGAGATGCTGAGGAGATTTCATGCAGGTTGTACTGGCAAATTGAAAGCAATTATTACATAATTTACCAGAATCATCCTTGACTAGGGAAAACTCTATGAAGCAATAACATGAGCAACGGAAAACATTTGACATTGGTAGAATTACAGGAATGAACGACGCAGAATTTGGCTTAAACTGTTTAAATACAGTGCTGCCATGGCAAGTCATTATACAGGGCACAGCGGAGTCTACAGTCAAATTCACAGTCTTCTCTCATGTCAGCTTATTTTTCTCAGAAAATATTGTTTTTCCAACTGTCCTTCTTGGCAAGCTTTGCTGGCACCTAGAGAGTAAGCAGACAAATAACAGGGCGATAATGGCCTCCAGCCAGCAGAAGAGGTTGTAGTCAATGGAAGTGCCCTCACCCCAGGAGTCTTCAGTTGGCTGAGGCACGTCCTGATGCACCAGCTGGCTCTTACCATGAAGATAATTCAGTATCAGCTGGATGAAAATGCTACAGTTGGAATTGTTATCCACCCACTTCCTAACACCTCCCCCATTCCTGGTGTGATGCTTGTCCTCGTACCAGCCTTGGAGGTCCTAAGGCCTAAGGAACCCAATGGGTCATGAGCAGGCACTGGCCACTGCCACTCTACAGGGACATGGGAAGCAACTACCACACACCTCACTGTGACACAGACATCCCCCAGGCTTCCTCACTGGGCACCCAGCTGGGGTATGGGCTGCTCCTCTTGAGACACAGGCACCAGCAGTGCACCTCGCAGCCACGACCCAGCCAGGGTAGCTGTAAAAAGCTGTCTTGGAAGCCTGGCACTGTGCTCCACTGGGCAATCGCATCAGACCTTGTCAAGTGTGCCCCCTAATCCTAACTCTTAGTGTGCCATATTGTGGGGCAGGTGGCCATTAGATGTGGGTGAGATTGTCATGTACCCACTTTTCACAGAATCACAGAATGTTAGGGACTGGAAGGGACCTCAAAAGATCGTCTATTCCAATCTCCCCGCCGGAGCAGGAACACCCAGATGAGGTTACACAGGAAGGCGTCCAGGTGGGTTTTGAATGTTTCTAGAGAAGGAGACTCCACAACCTCCCTGGGCAGCCTGTTCCAGTGTTCTGTCACCCTCACTGTGAAGAAGTTTCTTCCCATATTTAAGTGGAATCTCCTGTGTTCCATTTTGTACCCATTGCCCCTTATTGTCCTTTCAAGGGTTCCTGAGTGCCTTAGATGGGACTTGGACCAGAGCTACTGCTGCTGGATGGCAGGCCCATGATATCCCAGTGGCTGGTATTGCCTCCACCATAGGCAGTTGCCTCCAAGGCTTGAGTGAGTTTTGTATGTGTACTTTCAGGTCAAGTTATGGTTAATTTGTTTAAATGACCTGATCTGCAGAGGACCTCCAATGCCGATTTTGTAAGAGGGAACAATGTGCAGAGAGTCCAGGTATAAATAAAGTTTTGATTGTAACAACTTTTTGTGACGTCGTTCTACTGAGGATCCTCAATAAATCTGCCTGTTCCCATAGCTTTGGGTGACAAAATTAATTGGCATAGTCAGCAGGATCCTTGGGTTAAAATGATGACTGATTCCCTGGATAAATTGTGTCTATTGCAAAAGGGTTTTATGGAAAACGGACGGTAAGATCCTAAGTGGGATAAGGAATGACTAAAGGCAATAAGGTACCGTCAGAAAGCCATATGGAATTAATTCAGTAATTAGAAGAATATGTGTAAAATAAAGAAAGAAGGAAGGGATGTTCTGGCTGTTAGCTGCAATATGGAAAACTGAGAACTAACAGGCGGAGAAGTTAGAAGAAGAAATTAGAAAGTGGAAGAGTGAATTTTCAACAGAAGATTTAGAATTAAAGCTAAATTAGAGGCTGGCAGCAAGTCTGAGAAAAGGGCACAGTTCAAAAAAAAAAAACAGTGCCACAGGGTATAGAAAAAGCAAGAAAACATTGTGAAATGCTGTTACAAGGTGGTGATCTGGACCCCAAAAAAGTCTGCACAGCTATGTATGATAGCGACTGTGATGGAGGCATTTGGAACAGGCCAGATGGGTCTGATGAGGAAGTAAGCAAAGCAAGTGACTCTGTACCAACACAACCTCCAATTAAACAAGAAATCACTGTTGATGATCCAATTGGAGACGAACCACAGAGTTCATGATTTGAACACAGATGTTTTGCAAAAAAATCTGATAACATGTCAAGAACAACTTGTGGAATCAACAGTTGAATGGTTGTACCAACTTTGGTGTGACAGGGCAGGAAGAGTGTCTATTTGCGAGAGAGGCAGAAGATTTAGTCCTAGGCCCCGGAATTTTCCTCACCCTCTGAGAAGATGACACTCGGACTTTATGGACTCTATCTATTAGATGGGGAAGAGGGGTCCATTATTGACATGGAGGTGAGGAATCCATGTTCTCTTGGCAGGGCCAAGATGAATTGCTGGGAGCCTTGTTACAAACGGCATTGCATTGAGCTGAAGACGAAGGTGATTAACCTTGCTGTTGGAACATTCCTGCTCCATCCCCAGATTTGAGATCTGTTGGGAAGGAAGCCACAGGGACAGTAAAATTAGCTTTTATGCAGATACATCAGAGCTACCTGTGGAAATCTCTTTTCTACAAGTGCTCCAACAGATCGTTTTATAAATGCAAGAACTAAACCCTGACAATTAAGACCCTGAATGGCCTCAGTTCTTAATCATCTTGGCCTGAACCAGAAGTTGAATGAGTGCTCCATGAGACTAATGGACTAATCCAATCAAATGAAACAAGACTGTTAGTGGATTTATCAACCAAAATGAGAGAAAGCAAGACACATGAAATGAGTGGTGGCATGCCTATCTAGATCAGGGGTACACTCACAACTTCGTGTTTATAAATGACAGAGGAAAAGGCGTCAGTTTGCACCAGGAGAGGTTTAGATTGGATATTAGAAAAAATTTCTTCACCAGAAGGATTATCAAGCATTGGAACAGCCTTCCCAGGAAAGTGGTTGCATCACCAACCCTGGAGGACTTTAAAAGGCATGTAGATGTGGTGCTCAGGGATACGGTTTAGTGGTAGCAGTGTTAGGTTTATGATTGGACTCAATGATCTTAAGGGTCTTTTCCAACCTGAATGATTCTGTGATTCTACGAAGTCTGTGGGTCAAATTCTGGTTTTAATTGCATCTGTGTAAAATTGTTACTCACAAGCTCTGCCTGCAAGCTAACTGAATCAGAAGGTCATGTCTGGCCTGTGGGAACTGGAATTCAAAGCCATTATCGTCGCCCTGGAAGATTACTATGAAGCCTACTACAAGTCCTGCTGGTGCTTTTGCACCACCCCAAGGGACTGCATTTTTTTCTGGAGTCTGATAGAGTCTTGGCTCCTGTCACCATTTTAATGAGCAGTCTTTTCCCATATGTAATGACTCTTGGAACAACTAGAATAGGAACTTTGTTTGTTAGCTGTGCTGTACAGCTTTATGAATGAACACAGCAAGAAAGATCTGTGGTACCACCTCTATTCTGCAGTTTCGCAGAACAGTGTTGCCCTTTACAAAGGGGGAAGGTTGGAGGCAAAATGTGAAGTACAGATCAGGTTTGCAAGTTATCACAATATCTGGGATTGTTCAAAGAGGAGGTTTTCTTTCAGATGCCTCTAGATAAGGAATTATCTTGTTTACTTTCATCACACCAGATGTCACCAAAGTAATTTTGATGTTCAGTGGCTAACATGAAAGATTTACAGCGTAAAGCTGTGCCAACAGAATGTTTGAACAGCACAAGGGTTGCTTCGAAAATAGACATGGATCAATAGCGGTTGAGTTCATTAAGATGTCAATTTCTTTATTGTGTAGGAAAAGGCAGGCATGATAGTTTCAATAGTAATAAAAGGAAAACACCTTAAGAGTTTAAAGCTTACTGTATTAGTGTTTATATTACTGGTAAGGAATTGATACTTAGGCCTTTCTCCTGGCTTTATCCTAGTTGCTAGGTAACAGAGTTGCCTGTGACATGCTAATCTTTAAGGATCAAGATGTAAGAAAATTATATCCAACAAAGATAAGTGTGAATGATTGCCTTTTTTCAACCTCACTCTAGGAAAAAGAGGAGCTGGGAGAACACACTTTTAACAGTTCTTGGAAGAAGTCTGTGGAGGTTATGGAGACCTCTGCCTGCTCCCCTCCGATGAAGTTTTAACATCATGTGACTTGAAGAATAAAGTTATTTTCTCGCATTCCCTGAAAGAGATTGAAACCAGCACAAAGGCAAATGACCACCTCGTTTGCTCCTCTGCAGTAGGTGCTGGCTCCTGTCACCCTGCTGTTCTCCCAGCTGCCTGTCCAACCCCAAGCATCTCGTCCCACCTCCTTACCGGCAGTGGTTCCCATAGGTTTGGTCCCTTCACCCCCTTGTCTGTGAAGCAGAAGGGAGCACCAAGGTCAGGTGGCACGGCTGCAATTTTGCTCCCTGACATCCAGCTGCCAGAGTTCAGCTTTGAGACTTACAGGTAAGGCAGGCTGCAGTGGGTTTTTCTTTCTCCCCTATGCTCTGGTGGGCTGTCAGTCACTCATCAAAGCAGACGGAACAGTGGCAGAAGCAGGTTTAAATGTCATCAAGCACAAGTCATTAACCTTAACTAGACAAGAGGAACAGCCTTCAGGGATCCATTGTTATCTCTAAAGGAGACGGAGGAAATGAAAATGTGACATGTCTCTGTGGGGTCTGTAGATCTCCGAGTTCATTTCTTTTAGTGCCTTAGGAAAGGAAAACAAAGATGAATTTCAGTTTTTAGTGCTTTGCTACTAAGATTAATGGTTTGGAGCACTCATAACAACTATATTATTCCTGTAACAATAAGAATTATTATCTAATGGTTTTCACATTCTGCTCCACTTTTGCTTGCAGCTTTGGTGTATCTGTCACACACCTGCTTGGTTGAAACAAGGATAATGAATGGTTTACTTGACAAATTCCAACTTTCTGCTAGCAAAGAGCAAATGCTTTTCTCAGGTAAAGGGATCAGCACAGTATTTTGAGGGCTAGCTCTTCTTCTGTTGATAGCTGGGACCTCATTCTGCCCCTTGTTCACATTGTTTACAAAGGTTTCCACAAAGAAAGGCAAACTGCTTTCAGCAGACATTTCACCACTTAACCTGTAAAGAGACATCAGCAAAGGTGCCAGACTAAGGCTGTCTCTGAACAGTTTGTTGAAAATACTGAAAAGTGAACTCCATAGTGTCCTTGTAATTGGTTACAGAAGTCATGCGTATCACCTTTGTTCTGCAGACATAACAGCATAACTCTAAGAATTACACTACAGTTACAAAGATTTTTCTAGTCCAGATAAAATAATCAGGTTATTATTTTTTTTAGAACATCTGATAGGTGAGGATCCATACCCATTTACAAATAAACCGAAGAAATAAAGCAGGGAGGGACTGAAGGTAGGTCTTTTGTATTTGTATTTATATA
This sequence comes from Pampusana beccarii, assembly GCA_013399365.1. Lineage (NCBI taxonomy): Eukaryota > Metazoa > Chordata > Aves > Columbiformes > Columbidae > Pampusana > Pampusana beccarii. Next base: position 415,055 of record VWYH01011234.1, read on the forward strand.
GTATTTGCAGACATCCTTAGCTAAATACCTAGAGGATGTAACTCATAAAGTGCCAAGGCACATTAACTTGGGTATTGCAATGCCTGTGCTGTGTTTTACATGCCTGGTCCCCAGACGGAAATCCCAAACCCAGAGTTAGGCATTTACCTCTCCTAAGCAGCTGATATTCATTAAGATGAATCCCAGCTCTGATTAGGCACTTACATAAATACAACCAATTAGAAATTGCACAGAAAACTGTTTCAGCTCACTCCCTTTTCAGAAGTTGAGTTCCCACTTCAGAGCTAACAACGAGCACCTCCAGCCCCTTGGGATCTGGAGCCCACATTATTTTCTCCTACAGCTCTCTTTCAAAGAGCTGGGGAAAAAAAAAAAATTACTCTTTTTGCCTGTCTCTCTGCAGGAGTGTGAGATGAAGATCCCTCATCCCACAGGCTCTTGCGTAGGAAGTGGAAAGCTGGGACATCGGTCTCTCCTACTGTGCCACAGCCAAAACCTCACCACTCAGTTCCTTTTTCTCCTCTGAATCTCCAAAAGGTTCATTAAAAAAAAACAAGAAAACCACTGTGCTACTTGCTGTGTCCGGGAGGTACAGTCAGGGCATTGCTGGGGCTGTATCTTCAAGGCTGGATGGTCCCAGGTGCCTGAAGTAGAAAGTGGATGTAGGGCTGCTCCTGGAGACAGCCCTGTGGGGAGCAAAGGACCTTCAAAATCATGAAACCTGAAGGCTTTGTCCTGTAACATTGTTAACCCAGGTCGCTTGACCTCCAGACAGCAGGACGGCAGTTTGAGTTTTTAATTAACATCCTTCTACACTCTAGCTAGTCAGAGGATAACCACTGAATTTGGCTCTTTGTTTTGCATCTGATAGGTACTACTGGCAGGTTTGGGAGGATTTATTTGGCTTGTCATAAAATCTAAGTACTGCAAGAAATTAGGAATACATCTTTATTGCTTCCAGATCAGGCTAAAAATACACAAAATCTTTCCAGTTTATAAAAATTATTGCGGGTTTTTCATTTCTTCCTGGCTTAACATAAAAGGAAACTCAGTATAAAATCTCTGATATGCATCATTTTATACTGCATCATTAGAAAAGACTGAGTAGATTCTGCTCTATTTGAATTATACTACATATTAATGCATATTGTCCAAGCAGATAGATGAATAAATACACACAGAGTGAATCACATGTGCACAAGCCACTACTTTTTTCTAGTCATAAATATATCTTCCTTTCAAGACTATTATTTTCTTATGTAAATCTAGTCCCCAAATATATACAAATTTTTCTTTAAGTAATCAGAATGACATGGAGTGAAATCCTGAATGACTTAACAAACTGTATAGAGCCATTCAGTCTGATTCTTCACTGTACACTGCGAACGATGTAAAATGAAGTCGAGTGAAATCATAGCTTGAGTTCTTCGTGCTTGGCTTGTGGAGAATGATTGTTCAAAGTGAAAAGTCAAAGACATTGGGCTTTTGGCAGAACAAGGGAAGTGGAAAGGATTTTGCCAGTTATGCCCATTATGATACTGGTAAACATATATAATCTCCATGACTGCAGGTGCTGGTTGGACAAGAGTTGCAATGAACAATAAAGATGTCATTTCGCAATATCTGGATCTGAAAGAAATTGCCCATTTAAGGGCCTGGGGTTTTTTAAGGAGTAGGAGTAGGAGAAGGTACGCTCCTGTAACAGATTTCAAGAGGTGACTTATGCACTACGTTTCTCCTGTTTCAGTGATGATTTCCCACTTACATCTGCAATATATTCGAGTAGTACAGCCACAATAATCTTTTAAATTTATAATTATGTACATTTAGCTATATCTCTGCCCAGATATATAAATATGTCTGTCTATCTATCTAAAAGTATCTATCTGTGCATAGGTAGATAGCCACAGCATTTACAGGATGGCATGTACCTGTATATCATGTACCAGGCATGTACTGGGCAGGCCTGAACCTCACACATCTCAGACATTCAGAGTAAATATCAGAAAACTCATAGCCTGGAGTCTATGGGAACACTCACCATTTGAAGCTTCTTGTGTCACCAAAACTTACTTTTCATTTGAAATTATTTATTTTTATCACAAAATATTTGTCAGTTTTTTAACAATTCATGTAACACAGTGGCTTTCTTGTTAGTAATAATCATTCGTACTATCTGGTGCAAATACACATAGTGATACTAACCACAGATTGGACTGCTTGCATCTTACCTCCATCTTGCAAGAGTCTGGGCACTTCTAACCCTAATGAAGCTGTTATACAATTCCATATTTCTCAGAGATTTAAAGGACACCAGTGGTACTAGCTGATGGCATCATTCTAAGAGCCTGCTGAACCAATTTCAAACCCCCATTCACAGAAGTTACTATTAAAAATGTAGTAATTCGGCTTATTTTTGTAATAATTAGGAGGCTTTCTACACTCTTTTTCCTGGGTCTAAATCTTGTTTTCCAGTTATGCACTTTTGTGATCATTCAATATTTGTCCTTGTGTTTCCTCTGGACCAAAGAAAACAACAGTGATAAATTTGCTTGAAGATTTGCTCTTAAAATCCTACACCTCTTTTTCTCAGGCCTTGGAGGGTCCCAGCATAGTTTAGGCTGTCACAGTGGAGTTACAATGGAGACCTGAGAGAAACAAAGTTATTTTACAGAAGGCAGCGTTTTTTGAAGCAGTGCAGGAGTCAGTGAACATCACACTGACCAACACGCTGAGTGATTCTCATCCCAGAGGTGCAGTAGTTTCTGCCTTGTAGGTTAGCAGATAACAGCAGAAACGGTTGGTCATGCACTCTAACCAGTGCAAATAATTCACCATGACTCAAAAGGACTAGTTTCTTTCCCAAATTAATCAGGAAAGGCTTTTGTTGTAGTGCTTTTGTGCAATCATAAGCCACCTTCTTCATGACCTGGAAACAGTCTCTAGCATAGAGGGCTTTTCAGAAGGTGAGGTCACACATGATGCACTCTGTACTGTCAAAGGCACCAAACCAGTCCTGAGTGGCCAGCTGCACATGGAAACAGGAGCTGCACAGTGCCTTGGTTGTAACCTAGACATTTATGTCAATAATCATGGAGGGGTTTTTTATCATCACTGAAGAAACCTCAGTCACCCGTTCTGCCACACTCAGTCGAGCTGCTCTGTCAGCTCTCAGGTTGTTAGTTCAAATGGGAAAAAAAGTAGGGCAAAAGCAGTTCAACTTTATTCATGTGGCTGCAGCCAGAAGGACTGAAAATATTTTTATTTTGCAGGCACCAGTGGTAAGTGCATACTTTGGTGGCCCTTTGGTCTCTGAAGACAGGGTTGTAGCAGAGAGACATTAGATGACTGTGTACTGTTACACTAGGGGGTCAGGATGAATACACAATTGCTATGCACTCCCTGAAAAATACAAAATTCTCCCTGGAAAGCCCTTTGCAAGCACAAAACTTGAAGTTGCAGTAGAGACCATCAAATTCAAAACACACCCACCTTTTGGTGCCACTAAAGCAAAGCCAGGTCTGCGCCCATCAGAGCTCATCTTTACAGATCTCCCTTCTCTTTGTACAACCCTTCTATCCGTCTTGTCCCTTCTCTGTACCTACCCACTGTCCTCATTTCCCAACCTTGAGGGTTTTCCACCACACTTTCTCCTCAGTTTCAACTTCAATGCAATTTTCTGCAATACTTCAGTTCCTCTCTTGGGTCACCCGACAATAGCAAACAGAGACACCAGAATTGTGAATCATTGTGGAGATGTGAGGAGAGCTCTATACCTGCTCTGCTAATCTACTTCTTTCTAAAAGCAGGCTGAGACAGTGACACCAATAAGGATTTGAACATCTGAATCATTTGAAGATTAGAAGCTGTGCATAATTCAGTGTTCAGCTCTGAAGAAAGAAGAAGGGAACCGCAGTGTTATGCCCTGACATGCACATTCACACCCACACATCACACATCTCATCCGTCTAATTTCGGATTTAAGAGATTAAAAGAGCAGTCTTTAGTTTGAAAGATGCAAAATTGGACTCTATTTCTAGTACCTGCATAAGGTATTGCAGAACTGAGTAAGTGTACTAGAGATGGAGAAGATTTTCCTCTAAGAGAATACACTTATGTTATTGTTTTTCTATGATTAGCGACAAATCTGCCAACTTGTTAAACACCTAGTCATAACAAGTGAGCATTCATATGTGATACTGGACAAAATAAAATTCAGCAAGGAACCAGAGGGCTTTTGCTATTCCAAAAAATAGAAAAATATTTTAAACATTCTGGAAAGTACTTTTGCGTTTTCCTTTTTCATTTGCTTTGACTGATTTTGAGGCTTTCTTTCTCCTAATGATTACCAGAGACAAAAGCAGATGACAGAAGATTCTCATGTCAAACAGAGGAGGTTCTGCTGATCACAGAATAGAGGCTTAATCAAAGCTCTGTCACTGGAGTGGTGCATTTATCTGTCACACAGGAGAGATTCTTCTACACAGAAATATTTGTACAGGCTGTTGGTAGAAGTTCAGGGACAAACACCCAGCTCTGCATCTGCAGGCAGTTTTCACAGCAAGTGAACTGATGTCAGTTCATTGTGAAATTTGAATGCACCAACCAAGGAAGTGACAAATTTAAGTCAGACTATTGTTCCCAGGAGAGAGAAATTTGTGGCTTGAAGGAAGATAAATATTATAAATCAAAGATAATCTGATTCTGGAAATATTTTTATAGCATGCCTGTGAGGCTTTTAACTCAGATTATCATTTTCTGATGAAGAATGAAATAGTTCCTGCTCTCTGAAGTGTGAATTTTAAATTGATTCTTGAATTTAAGTAATCTTTCAACTAGTTCTAACTCTTCTTTGAATTTTAAAAGTTTATTCTCAGTAATACATTTGACACCAATTTTAAATAGCCAGTTCGGAACCTGGAACAGGCAGAAGTTTCTGCTTTTTGAGCAGTGGAATACTACATTTATTACAATTGCATATTAAGTCTGTGTAATACATTGTTCTAGTTACCATGACTACCTCTAATAAATGTTTGTATACCTCAGCAGTGTCCACATCCACTTAAAAATCCTTTATTGACATTCACTTCCTGCTGCATTTGGCACAATAAACTGAAGCCAGGAACAATTACGATTTTAAAGGAAACAGATATCGCATGTTCACACTTTCAAACCTGTTTTTTCAAAATCCCAGGTGGTTAGAGTAGCGCACACACAATTAGAGCGTGCACAATGATTTCAGTCATTTATGCAGCGGCCAGTAGGAGGGCTGATGCTTGATTTGTGCACACAAACACATGCTCAGACAAGTTTTAATACCCAGCCCGGGTAGTGTTAGTTGTGTTAAAGTACAGATTCCTGTGCAACCTGGAGCTCAAAAGGTTTTACAAGTCCTGCTTCATGTCTAATTATTTTGCCTGAAAATTTCACAGGCAACGGATACAAGTTGAGACTGGACTTTAGGAAATCTTCTCAAGAAGGGCAGTGCATCACCAGAACAAGGCTGCCCAGAGGAACATGGGATCTCCATCGTTGGAGGTTTTTGGGACTTTGCTAGACAAAGTCATGGCTGACCTGATCTGGTGGTGGAAACTGACAACCATTTTGTATGGAAGGCAGAACACACTGGCCACCAAAGTCTCCTCTAAGCAGCATTATAATGACTTCTGTCTGGTTTTTAAATTTAAGAGACTGTGAACTGGATGCTGTAAATTTAATATTCTCATAGCTATATATATGCACACATATGCTTAGACATACAGAAATTGCAAGTAAATATACAATTTGTATAGCTATATACATGCACACATATGCTTATAAATGCAGATATTGCAAGCAAATACACAATTTGTACTTTTAAAAACACTAAATATGCATGCATTTTCATTCATACCTCTGCAGACAAGTAAGTTCCAAATCAGGACTTCTAAATATCCGCTTGACATATGTGTGTGTATTATTTTTCCTCAGATTGTGGTGGTTGTCTCCGTTGGGGTTTGCAAGATGATTCAGGGAAGGGAGGGTTACAAAATGCAGAGTGCAGCTGTGGGCAGCAGCTCAGGTCCTCCATGAAGGAGGTGTAAGTGTCAACAGCTGCTGCAGACATTTTAGCTGTTTTTCACTCTCCTGGCCAGAAGGAACTGAATGTCTGCTGGCTCAGGAGATGGTAGAAAGATAAGATAAAAGTGTGTCACATTTTCTAGGGGTTTGACAGGTACTGATGTTATCTGCCCCTTGCAGTGCAAAACTTTTGAGTTTTAAGGTTAGGCGCACTGGATAGGTTTATTACCGTTGGTCTCCAAGCCTCCATAAGGGTAGTTTGGTTTTGACAAGTAGATCAGGCTGTGAGTAAGGCACGTTCAAAGAGGAGCAGCTCTTTTGAGCAACCTCAATAAATCTTTGGATATCTAGAATGCAATGGGAAGGGGAGTGCACCTCTGTGGAACAAGGACAATCTTCCATTAAGGGAATTTTGCTGTACTGGGCTGATGCTAATTTGAAGTGTACATTTTGATAGGAATAAACCATTGTTTTAATTGAAGAGTTGGTTTAACTCTAAGTCTCTCAGGCACTGCAATGTCATTTGCAGAAAAATTAAACTTTGGGCCGCAACTTCTTGATCTTTAGTCAAAAACAAGTATGTCTAGAAGCTCGATAAAGTCTTCTTTAAGAAGCACAAAGAACAGGCATTTTATCTGCTTTCAGAAATATTCACCAGCCTGAAAAGACACTTACATTGTAGATTTAATCCCCTGTGTATAAAGTGTATAGAAAAACAAACATCCTGTATTCAATATGTTTAGCACACTCGTTTCCCACAAGACTAGTGGACAACATGTCTCTTTAAGGATCTGTTTTAAGGTTTCCTTACATAGAAATCTTCTAGAAGCCAAGTAAGCAGCAGTGTCAACGCAGCACAAAAATTGTTCAAACACTGACTAGCATTTACTTTAATGCCTGAACTGCAGCACTGGATAGAAATACATTGTTGACATAGTTGTGAAATTCAAAGTTTACTTAATATTAATTTTGATGTTCTAAGTGCTATTTGGTCCTGTCTCTAAGTCTTTCCTCACAAATCTTTCTGTTTTCTGTCCTCTACCCTCAGCCAAAAACACCCTTTGTGAAAGCGAGCTTGGAGTCCCTGGTGCACACCAAATCACACACCTTTTCATTCACCTCTCCCTGATCCCTGATATTTCTGGCTCAGTGCAGTTCTTCCTCTTCCCCAGATCTCAGTTTTCCGATCCATCCCACCTACCTCAGCTGGCTCTTGGTAGAAGGGGGACAGTGGGAACTGGCAGCTGGCAAGCAGCAGCTCCCAGCAGATGTGCAGAGCAGGGAAGGAAGGAAATGCTGCAGCAAATGGTGCAGATGGAGCCTGACCCTATTGTGTTCACTTGGCCCTGCCATTCAATGAACAAATCCTTTCCTTAGCCCTGAGCAGCTCTTTCTGTGGCTGCTGCAAACCCAAGGCTAGTCAACAACCCATTGCACAACTGGACACTAGGAGTTTGCTTTCTTAAATGTCAGGCTTATCACAGGTTTAGTCTGTCATGAGGAATGATAGCTTCTGCACGTACGAAGAAGCGACCCTTAGAAACAAGAAAATAACAGAAAAGTGCTAAGAGTTACTTTAACAAGGCACTAAGTAGGAGGTATTCCAGATGAAAATGCCTGAACATACTTTTTTTTCTTTTTTGATAAACACAGATATCTTACTGCCACAGATATCTTACTGTCACAGATTCCTGGCAAGCAAGGCACACATGTATATTACAAATAATATGCAATAAGCCCTGCTAGCAAGCAAAAAACAAACTAAAAAGTCTAAAATCTATCTTCAGAAAACATCAGAAGAGAGCTTTTATACTAAATCGTAGTGCTAGACACCCATAAAATTCCCTCTAAGACAATTTATTAAACGATACTTTCTAGTCAGCCTTAACCTGCAACTTCCTGTTTACTTGGAATTGTAGCATGTGGTTTATTTTCAGTCCTGTGTTTGTTTTCTTTTTGTTGCTTTACTTTTTTTTTCCCCCCCCGAATTATTTCAATGACTTGTAAAAGCTGATAGGGAAGTTCGTTCCAAGAACAAAGTTAATGAAGGCAGCAGATCTTGATTCCATACAGAGTTAGAAAACTGTGTCCATGGAAACAAAAAGAGAAGTAAAACCTGAGATTACCCTTCTCTTCTCTGCTGTATGACGTGATGAGAAATAATCAGTGTAGTGATATCTGAGGACAAATATTTTGCTGTAGCAACTCCAAGACATGAGGTGCCAGGAAACTAGCATCAGACAAGCTCCAAATGATGACACATACTAAAAGGTAACACCTGCATTTCCCCAACTACTGTGTCCTGGCACGCAGCTTTGTGACAAGTAGGGTCCTGGTCTGTGGGTTTGTATTGGTTTTGTAGCTATTGGTTCTGTATAAGAAAAGAAATTAGTTTTGGTATCAGCTCATGGAAATATGTCACAATAGCTCTTTAAACCACAAGTTAATGGATTATCATAACTTTAATGTTGTCAATATCCCAAACATGGTTTGGGATAATAGCTCCCTCACACAGATACTTCTTATTTGTTATTGTAATCTGGAAGTTTACAGCATTTTTTATGCTGTTATGTCAGCAAGCCTGATCTGGGGTGGCTTTTATCTCCAACTATGTTTTTTATCTTGCAAAATTTGTTTCATTGTCTACTGAGAACTGTGTGCATATACTAGCTCTCTTTCTCAGCAGAATGCTATATTTATAGTAAATATTTTTTAAATCTTTCTTTGAAGAAACACCATCTTAACAGGATAACTCCCCTCTCTTATTTTCCCCCGACATGACTCCCAACAGCCTTTTAACATCTTCCTTTACTCTTCATTTAGAAATGTGGGCCTCCCATCCCTTTACTTTCCCTGAGAATACAGATCTGCTTTCCCTACTCTTTTCTAATAGGTGTTTGGGTCTTTTTTCTGTATAGCAGAAGTCTGCTGCAACTTCTCTGTTGCCACAGATGTAAGTTAACCACCTCTATTTTAATAACTTGTGGCAGCCATTTCATTTTAAACCTATGAAGATTTATATCCATTTGGGAAAATTGGATAAACGATTTAGCAAACATGGTCACAACTACGAAACATGAATCACGCTGAAGTAAAATACACAGACACACACCCCCTCACGCACACGCATACCGGTAATGAACAGAGCAGTTTGACTTAATTTTAGTGACCAAAAGCTAAGCCTCATCACCTACTCCAGGTAGGGTTTTGCTCTCAAAACTTCCAGTTCTTCCAAACTGAGACTGCAGGGACAAAAGGCCCAAACTACATTTTGACTGGCAGCAAGAAACTAAATGCTCAGGCCCCACGAGACCGCTACAGAGCTACTGTTTTCCTCTTTTTCATTTAGTCAACACATTGAAGCCATTCCTTCCTTCCTTTAGCTGTCTTGGTACCTCCTATAACAGCAAGCATGTTTGTTCAAAATGCAGAGCCCATTTATCCCGTTTATTTACTCCAGGATTGCCATCCAGTAGTGGTCTGAAGCCTGACTACCTGAGAATAATCTGAACGATTAAACGAAGTACAAGTCCAGCAAATGGTCAGCACAGGAAAATCAGTAAGGTCTTCCCTGATTTAAAAATCAGTCTTTTCTCATTCGTCTGCCCCACTGACCAGAACTGAGAAGGAGATACTGACACATAGCAAAAATTATGGTAATTTTCCACTAAATTATGCTGGGTAGCTTGTGATAACTTAGTTGGAAAAATGGCCTGTTACTTCATCCTAGTCTGAAAATCCCTAAAGCTGAGTCTTGAATTGGCAAGGCTTCAGAAGTATCTTCTAAGCGCACCAAAAAAAAACCTGTCTACCCCATGGCAGTGATTAATTTCCTTTGCATAGACTTCAACATACATCTTCTCCTGAAAGAAACAAATGAGACAGATACTTATGCTGGAGCAAGAGCATATCTAGCTAAAAATGCTCCATAATCCTGCTTTTTTAAACTCTGAGTGACTTCATATTTTAGAAATCTTTGGGATATCTTCTACAGGAAGGTTGATACCTGTCCATTAATGGAGATTATCCAAACACTTCTTCACACTATTCGAACATGTTTCATTTCTAGCCTCAGCAGGTCATTGCCTTCATTGCTGTGTCAGAGACACCCAGGGTGGGTGCTAAACAACTTATCTCCCAAACTGGAAGCAGCATTGATTATGCTACTGCAGTGCTCCCCTTGGGCTAATTAGTCCTGATTGAGGGGCACAACACTATGCTAACAGCTGTGCTGATGTCAAGGTCCCCAGATAACTCCCATGCGTAGCAAGCTCATGTATCTGTGCTATCTAGGCAAATCCACAGTGTAGTTTTTTCACTCACACTCCATAAAAAACTTTTTAGAAGTCCAGGATTACGAAGTTCTTGGCTTCACTTTAAAATTCTTTCTGGCAATTCCTCCAATTAGTCATGTGTGACTTCATATTTAATAGCTATAATTAAACCTTAATTTATCCCGTGCTTTAACTGTGATCTGCATGAACAGCTTTGCTTTCCCTATTAGGAGAGTTACCCAAGTCAATAGTTTCCTGGCTATTCCACAGAAGAGACCAACATGGTAAAACTGAGATTAACTTCTGGAGAGTACTGAAACACCCCTCGTTCCAAAGGACAATTAAAATATTTGATCTTGTTTCTTTGCCTGGGGACAACAAGAAGAAGTCTTCCTGGCACAAGAGTTTTATTACTTCTCCTACTTTTTCCTTTTTTCAGCTTGCTGCTGGTAACATCTCAATTTCTTTGAGTAATTCTGCTTCCTACAGAGGAAATTGTCTTTCCTGTATCTACTCCTTTTCTTTACCCTATATGGTGAAAATTACTGTGATGTTTTAGCAATGTCTTTATAAACAAATTACCACCTTTTGGAAGTCTGATAGCCTCTTTCAGATGTTTCCTGTTTTTACTGTAATGAAAACAACTGATTTGTTGTTGGTCTCCGTGCAGTCTTGCTTTCTGTTAGTACCACCTGTTTTACAGCTATGCCACTGTGTCACTGCTAAGGCGACACTCTGCTTAGGCTGACTCCTGGAAGGAGAGACTGCCCCACTTCAAGAAGTGCAAACAGACCACACACACAGGGAACCGAAAGCCAAACACATTACAAAGTTGACTGTGACTTCTCAGGAAAGTCCATTCAGAGCAAAGAGAGTAGAGCCACATCTCAAAACATACCCAACACCTTAACCTGTAAATCATTCTTTCATTGTGCTATTTTTTTGTTTGTTTTTCTGTCTTTAGGGTCATTCCAGACGTGTTCCAATGTTTCCCTTTATCCTTTGACATTTGGGCCCTGAATCATGACTACAGCAATCTGAAAATGAACTGTCAAATCTATCATTATTAATAATTTTCAGCAAATGTACCAAATACATAGAACATGGAGAAATACAAGAAAATATTAGTATTCTTGCCTTTCTTTTAACCTTGCTAGCTTTTCAAATCATCTCAAATTACTTATCCATCTCTCCCTTGGCTGCTGGAAATGGGTCCTTTCTTGTTTTTTTTTTCACTCCCTGGCTAGTTCTGCTGCTTTTAGAATTCTCTTTCATCTTTCTTTCCCCATCCTTGAACAAAACAGTTAACACTACTAAGTAAGAGATTTGCTTATGCATAATTATCAATTGTAATCTTGGTTTACTGGGATACACTTTATCAAGGGCCATATTTTAACTTTCGTGATGACCTCCCAATAGCCCTTTATCTATCTAGACTATTTAGTAACAATTCATCATGACAAAAAATTTATCAGTTCAAATGACACTTATTTCCTTGTTTGTCATAAGTTCTTTATTTTGAGACTGTGTGTCTTTCAATTTTCAGTCTGCCATTTTTCTGCATTTTCTTTGCTAGCTATAAAAACGTAATCCAGTTGAAGGTGTTTTTTTGGCAGGCAAGGAGAACAACATTAATGTATAAGAACTGATGTACTTTGGTTGATTAAAAGTCTACCAAGCCCAATCTACCAATCTTGATAATGGCTCGCAAAAGTTGTTTAAGGACTTCCTGAGCCAGAGGTTCCATCCAAAATAGTTGGCAAGGGTTGTTCTTGTAAGAATTTGTCTGATCCTTTTTTGAACACATGGAAACTTTTAGCTTCTAGAATATCCTGTGGCAATTAGTTCCACTATGTATGTGTGTGCTGCATGAAAACAATTATTTTTGTGTGTGTGTTTTAAACCAAATCACTTCATTTGGTATGCTTTCATTTCCAAATTGCTACAGATAGTGAATCACGGTTCCGTTTTTTCTTCCCTTCACCACATATGATATTAGAAATTCTTTCATAGACCCCCAGCTCGCTCTTAAGCTCAAATCCTCATCTACTTAATGTTTGTTTATCTGGAAGGAGGTGAATAATCATTTCCAAAAGGCTTCCAGGAACACCTTGAGCAGACCCACAGAACATTTGATTTGAGGACCAACACTCAGGTTCATGCACGGGCTCGCAGTTATAAGACAGACGGTGGTGCTCTGCATCACTCTCTGGTCATTTGTGTGGCTCACTTTTGGGTTTATTGCAATGTCTTTAAAGTCTGAAAGGTGTGGGGTCACTTTGCAGCTTACCCTGTCACGGGAGACTTACAGCTGTAAACTGTGCATCAGAGTCATTTGGCAAAAATGTAAGGAGGGAAAGAACAGCACAACATGACAAGATCCTTCAGATCCAGCACATCTAGACCTCAACTGAGCCTCTGAGACATGCAGGTAAGCAGCCGGGCAGGCACCTGCTTAGTACTCACCCATCTCTCTGTTACCACATTGCTTAAGAAAAATGTGCAATTACTCCAGCAAGCAGTTTTACATGATATGTAGGCAGACTGTGTGTGCTACACTTTAACAGCCTCTAGCTATAAATAACATTATTAGGAAAGCACATTGCCTTAGATGGAGAGAACAGAGATAATCACCTTTCTGACTGTCTAGAAATATATTTAGATTTCATGTTTAAAGACTAAAAATAGACTCAACAAATGCATTCAGTTTTAGACATTGGGTTAAGTTTCTTACCCAAATGATACAATTGACACAATAATGCCAGCAGTTTATTAAAAGTTTTGAAATTCATTAAAACCCTGGTCGAAAATCTGAGACCTTAAAAGGATCTTTAATTAAAAGGTGAAAATTAGGGCTGTGACAGATTTGTTCCAGGAGGTAAAACACAGCTGGCTGACACAGCTACTCCCCAGCTTTGTACACGTACCACCCTACTGATGGACACCACCGCCCTGAACCTGGGACAGCTGAACCACCACAGATTTCAGCTTGGGTTTCCACCCAGTATTAAGGCTGATTTATGCAAAATGCCAGCCGGCAAATTCTGGCTGATTTTGAGGGGGACATTCTGCATGGCTCTCTGCCACGTCAGGGATGTTATGGACTAAAGTCATGTCCCTGTTGTCCCTGCTCCAGGACCAGATGGTGGGGCTACTTGGTGTGTCCTGCACTGTGCTCTTCATACAGCAAAATAGAAAAGTGGTGGCTGCAACCTATCACTGATGTCTTTCTTGCTTTCATACCTTCAATTCCTCCTTCTTGGTGGTGGAAAGAAAGACCGTGAGTAAGAGAAAGACCTGTGCCTCTGTTTCTGCTGTTGCACTGCTTTGCTCATACCCCCTTTCAAGCACCACTGACCCACAGACATGCTGGCCTGCTAAAAAAGCCGAGCGTCCCACACAGCAGAGCCTAACCTGGGAAGCCTGGGAGCCATTTGTCCAGCCAGCTTTCCCCCAGGAAGCTGTGTAACCACACAGCACGCAGCTCCCTGTGGGCAGCCACTTCAGCATACCTTCTGACTCAAGAAAGTGCATATGGTTTTGTGGTAAGCTAAACGAGCGAGTTTTCACAGAAGCCAGATTAACCCAGCCACCTTGTCCTCTTGCAGTCTGTGGATGTTCATGCCGCAGCTTTCACAAAGATTGTTAGGATACACAGAAAGGTCTGCGCTGGGTGTCTGCAGTGGACACCATCAGGACCATTAAAGACCTTCATATTGTTTCTTTCAGTTTGGTCCACTGAACGTCCAAGCTGCCTCAGAACAGCAGCATTGCTCCGAAGCCTTCCAGCCTCACCTTTGACCAGCTGGATATGCATATCTCTGTAGAAAAAATTAATTGGCCAGACTAGTGAGCTACCTATCAAACTAGGCCAACCAGGCTGGACTTCCATTTTCTGTTTGTAGAGATACAAAATAAATACATGAGTACACTAAACCACAGCACATTAGTTAATGAGCAGAAGACATAACTGGCCTGCAGCCCATACAGGATATTCATTCACACAGGATAACTGCTCCAAACACTCCTTGCTATAAATTTTGGTTTGGTTGTTTTCTTGACAGAAGGGCAATTCCACACCCAGGCACTCCCAATATGTTCTCAGCAAAGTTGTAAAACGAGCTCTCTGAGTCAGCAGTTACACATCGTGGGTAAATACATTTGATAATGACCCACAGCCTCCCCAAAGGTTTATGTTCTACAAGGATGTCTGGTGTGGGACTTTGTTGGCATGCAAGGTCTCGTGTGAATGCCAAATCCAAATGAAATCTCTCATGTGGGATAAATTATTTTTATCATTTATTAGGAGTATAAATAAGGTAAAAAAACCTGTATTTTGGTTTCATCATTTTGTTAATCTGAAATCAAATTTTTGCACCTTCTTTTGATTATCACATACTTGCCTCTGCTCATCATCTGTTCACCTAGATAGAATGACTGGTCCTTGATCTTCATACCTTTCCAAATTTCATTGTAGCTGGCCTATTATGGTTGTTCATCTCAAATATTTCTTGAGAAGGAGAGAATGACCATAAATAGAAAAGTATCTTAACAAAGAAACACCAAAGACGAAGAAACCACCTTTATGTTAATGGTTATATCACATGTATACAGTATTAACTGAGTAGCTGAGAATACAAGTGACATCCAAGTTAAAAACAAACTGCCTCATTATAAGCCAGGCAGTAAACAGACATCTGGCTTCTAAAGGATATTCTACTTCCTGCTGCTTTCCACATACGTAATGTTTATTTTGCATTTCAGCAGGCTTATGCAAACTGGACAACTCTACAAATTTCTGATTAGATTGTTTAACTTTCTGGTGAATGAGTGGTACAAATCCCTCTTTGTGACAAAACCCAGAAGTCAAACGTATTGCAGACTCTTGCCGTAGATATTTGGCTCCTTAATTTGAACTGCGGCAACTCGGGGTCTTGGTGTGATGGTGAAGAAAGTACCATCATCCTTGCTTGCACAGACATTTAGCCAGTAGATAATGTTTGATAAGTGCAATTTTTGTTTGCCTGATTCTAAAAACATCCACTTTGTGACTGCTAAACAGGGAAATTAGAAGCTTCATAATAAGATATTTCTTTAATTAAAACAATTTTTCCCCAAATGATGAGACTGTCACCATAGACTTCAATCAAACACAGTGCCTCTAAAGCAAGGTGAGTTACACAGTCTTTTTCCATAAGCATTTCTTATAGAATATTTTTAGATTAGTTTTAATTGCTATTAATTCCCACGAATATTCCTGATCTAACCTCATTTCCTACTAGGGGCACGACCCAGCTCTTAGCAAAATAGAGGGGAACGTTTCCATTAATTTCAGTGGGAACTAAAGTGATCCCTAAAGATCAATTAGCAGACCGTTGTTTAGTTATGTGCAAAGCTCTGCTAGGGATGGATTTTACAACTGTTTTGTAAAGGAGCCATCCAGAAAGTGGAATTTTGTTTCCTGTGATTCATGGCCCCATCGGGTAAAACAATAGAACGCATTATGAGTGCTAATGTGAGCACCAATATCTAGACAAATATATCGTTTATTCACTGCCATCAGGGCTCTTGAAAAGAATACCCCATAAATTCTTAATGATAAGTACCTAAAATAAGTGTCACTGAGACACACCGGATCAGAGCAGAAAACAAACAAGGTGTCATATTCTGAGATCTTTTTAGTAGTGTTTAATTATTACACTTGAAGAGAGTACTGTCCTTTCTGAAATAAATATTTTTCTGAAGGTGACATTTACATAGACCATAAAATAAAGTCTCCTAATTAGAGCATATGTGAGGAAATCAACGCAGGAAAAAAAGGTTGCTTCACTGTTTTGCACTGTCCACAGCTTAGTTAAAAGCAGATTCCAATTTCCAGATAATCCACATTTGTCCAGAACCAAATACCAACACTTCCTGTGGTTTTGTTAAATCAGGGAGAGTATCTAACTAGCATTTTGAAGAAATATTAGTTAGAGATGTGGAAAAAATTAAGAAATCAAATAAAGTGCAACATGCATTTACCATGCCAGGCTATCCAGACATCTTTCTGTCTTTCAGGAAAAATGAAAGGTGGGTAAATCATTTGAGAAGCTTCACTGGGAAATTCTTTATCCAACAAAGAGGTTCACTGCAAATATAGGTGAATAATGAAGACAAGACAACAGGCAATGTTGAAAGGATAACTTGTGGCTAGATGAAGACTAGCAAAGGATTTTCTAAAAGATCAGTCAGAGCCCATCTTCTTGAATACTGTCATGAGAGAATTTGGAACAGACATAGAAATACGCTGATTAAAGCTGGTGGCAATTCTTACTTGAAAGTATTTGCCATCACATTGAGGGAGCAGGCTATTTTAAAGGAAGAAGTAGACAACTTTGCAGTCTAAAGTACTAGAAATGGCATAAAATGCAACATTATGTTGGATTTGATGATCTGAAAGGTCCTTTCCAACATGAATGGTTGTACAATTATGACTGCAAAGTCTTTCAATTACTAATAAGAAGATTTGTTGCTAGAACACAAGGGGTGGAAAAAAGTGAGGGGCAGAAATAACTGAGAGCTTCAGTTGCTCACAGGATGATTATGATCCATTAGTGTGATCTGACTGTGAAGAAGACAACTTGCAATACCCATAAATCCTTTTTCCAGGAAACAAAATAAACTATTAATGTAATGATGAGACCTCCTCTGTAAATAGTTCTACTGCCTGTGTTCAAGAAAGATGAATGCAAGCTGAAAGAAATATAGTGAACAAAGTAATGACAAGCAACTGAAAGAGCTTACCTTGTCTAGCAAAACAAGAACTGTGAGGTGGTATGTTTGCCACACTTCTGGGGTAAAACAGAGGAGACAGAAAAAAATAGTAGAGCTAGAGGACAATGTCAGGATGATTAAGGCCACGTATAAACCAGCCATGGGTGAACATAGTCTAGAAATTAGGAAAAATTTTGCAACCATCAGAATGTTATGATCTGGAACACCTTTTCTTCTGCAAGTGTGGGGCTATACTGTTGCAGTGGGGCTTCATGAGTTTGTAAGGAAGATAACATAATGTGGCCACCTGAGACAGCAAAGATTTGCACTTCCATGCTGAAGTTTTATATACATTGATTTCAATCTTCACTTCACTTAAAATATCCTGGGGTGCTTTTGATGAGTAGATAGGTGAATCCAGATCATTCAGGGCCTAGCTGCAGTTTTGCCACCAGCCCTTGAGGCTGATGACTGGTTGCATCAAGTTCAAGAAAAGATTAGCAATCAGACTCCGAGCGAGAGGTAAAATGGATGCAATCTATGCCAGAATTTTTCCCTTGCTGCTACACCACATGATATGAAGTGTCTTGAAGAGATGGGACATTTTTTTTTTATTCTCTTCACCTTCGACCGATATTTACCTTCATAAGGTAGGCCATTACATTGACTGATGTATAAGTATTCCCAAGGAGAGAAACAGAGTAATTCGTATTCTTGATATATTCTTGCCACCAGTTGAACCTAGGATTATTTTCTGTGAATATTACAAAAGCTTTCCACAGGTACAAACTACAGTGATAACAGTGTTTCTTCAATAAACGCTTCTCGGTATCACCAAGATCTTTTGTTCAAATCTATAGTTCTGCTAGGCGTCTGTGTGGCTTCATTGTAAAAGCAAGAACTGCTTCAGGTTGTTGGAAGGATTCAGATACCAGCAGTAATTTTTGTACAGTTTACTTTCATTTGCAGTCTTCCCTTTTGCACTAACTTTCACGGTGTTGTGTGAAGTGCTGTTAACTTGGCTTTACACATGGGGACCTGAGAGACTATATGACTCACTGAAAAAGAAGTACAGAAATACTGTGAAGAGATCACAAGCAAAATCTCCCAAGGCCTGAAGTAGCATTCTAGCCATTGAATAACCCTTCTCTTTCAGCCTAGAAAACCTCAGCTGAGGTTACCAGGGGTTCCTGCATGTGAAAGGCCAATGGGATTCATGCTTGGAATAGAAAGCACACACTGAAGTCACATATATTTCTAGTCTGTGCAGCTGAAATGACAAACAGAAGGCCATCAATACTTCCTACGACATAGAAGAGATGTGGCTACAGAAGGACTCTTGGCAGTCAAGCCTGTTAATTTTGGCTCTCTGAATAAAGGGTTGTGCTGTCCTGGAAGAAAAGGCGTTCTGTTTCTGTTGTAAAAGGGGATGTGTAAGAACAGAGACAGGCAAATACACAAGAGAGCTTAAAGAAGGAAACCTCTGATGCACTGTGTGTTTCAGGTCTTTATCATTGATTTAACTTGTCCGTGGCAAGTACCTGTTGTTTATAGACTTCACGTTCCTCTCTGATGAGTGATTTGGACTGCGTTGATTTATGGAGTGAATAGTCTGACTATGTTTATAACTTATCTGCTTTGCCTACTTGCCCTATAGAAGCCATCAAGACGTTTTTCCAGTGAGATATTCTCCGTGGCTGCTGAAATTGTATCTTATGTTTTCTGTTCAGGTCTAAGCACCTATTAGAAATACGGGATAAAGTTGTACCCACACTGCTTTACTTTTAGGGACATGTGTCTGTCAGACGCCTCAACGCCCAGTACCAGCTGATAGAGTTACACACCTTGGAGAAGTATTCTAAACATCCCACTTACTGAGGCAGTCATTTAGAGTTAGTCAATAAGAAACACCAAGATTAGGGTTGTGTTTGAAATAACCTTTCTTTTAAGAGTTAAGGTCTCTGAAAGACACCAATGAGGAAAGATCTTGCAATATCCTTGAGGTCCAAACCCCCAGATTCTCACTTCTGGATAGGGTTAATCTGCACTTTTTCCTTATGTGGTATCACTAGAGAAGGAACCAACCTTTTCTATTATGGCTTAGTAGCTGTAGCACCTTTCTTTTGCCTGCAGGGGATTAGAGCCATGTGTCCCCTCTAAAGTGAGATTACACAGATAGGAACGTTGTTGATTAGCCTGGAACTGACGAGACTCTCCTCTCCCTCTGCTGAAGTGTGAAGCAAAGAGGTAAAGACTGGTGGGAAAGAGAAGGAATGGCTCTGTGGTCCCAGTAGTCAGCCTGTCTCTTGTAGGAGAGCTCTGCAAAGCCACTGCTACCAAGGCACTGCAGTCCTGGCCCCTTGCTGAACAGTGGCATCACTGACAAAATAGACAGGTCTTCCTGCAAGTTGGGTTTGAAATCTGTAATGCTGAGAATGGCTCCAGATCTTATTCAAAAGAAATGTAAGTCATTACACAAAAACTGGACTCCTAAATCTCTAGCTTTTCAAAAGAAAGTGGCCAGCATTGGTTTTCTGAGAGGCTTTGTGCTATCAGTGTATATTAAGGATTCTCTGAGCATGAAGTGTCTCAAGGAACTTAGATGATGGAACAGCTACTGCTAGTCTCAGATGAGGTCTGCATGTCCTTTTGCTCAAAAGAGATCTCTGTGACAAAGCATAGACTTATAACTCTAGCCACCAGGACAATTTCAGGTTGAAGAGGTAAGCACATACTGAGGTTAGCAGCTTTTTCTAGCAACTAGGTTTTCTATCATGATTTTAGATTTAGGTTCTTCAGAAACATTTTTTTCCTGCTTTAGGATTAAAATCCTCTGCAGTATACAGCCCTTGGTCCAGTCACATGCATTAGCGGTAAAGTCCAAAAGCAAAAACAAGCATGAATTGTCCGTTTTGTCCACACAAAAACACTCATCAAAAGTGCAAACATGAAAGGTCTCTGGAGGCTGTTACTCTGGATATGCACTGTGTCAGATTTTGGACCCTGCTGACTTCAGAGGCATGTAACTGAAAACAGATCTTCACTGTGTACATCTAAATGGCTTTGTTTTATATGCATTCTCATCAGTTAACTCACCTTAGGCGTCAAGTGTTGAAGGTGTAAGTGAAGCTAAAGCAGAAAAACAATGTGTTCTTACATACCCAAAAAGCCTCTTCATTGTTTGAACTCTGCCCGTTGGTACTGGTGATATTGTGGTATCAGAGTCTCATAGACACTGCAGTGACATTCCTTGTGAATACAACAACCTGGCAAGAAAGCATAAAGAAATCACATTTAGAGGAACTCCCTTTTCATCTTGATTGCCCTACATTTTGAGAAAAACTGGCAGAAACCAGCTTTGAGGAACAGCTTTGCCCTGCTTGGCAGATGCGTTCTCTGCGCCGGCTGCCGGCAGAGCTCCAAGGTGATCTCACCATCATCTTCTCTTTAGCCTCATTTCCTGAGGAACTTGAGCTTCTCTATTCATGCTGTCTTTCCATTTGTATCCCAGTTTGTCTGTCATTCACCTCCTACCCTGGTAGATTTTAAATCTGACAGCTGCTGACAACATCAGACAAAAAGGGAGGATTTCCAATGGGAGGTAAGTTCCTACAAGGTTTGTGAAAGTCAACAGGTGGGCAGAGGAAAGTAACTAATGCAAATTAGAGCAAAGAGAAACAGAGAAAAGTTTCAATATGAGCTCCACAAGACCTTCTGGCTGGACAATCACTATGCATGTTTCTACTTTCTGATCAGCATGCACCAGCAGCACCGTGCTACCTCAGCCTGTAGTTAAGGGACATAGGGGTGAAACGAGGTGAAGAAAAAATGGGGAATTAGAGAAAACAAGAGTAAGTAAGGATTAATGTGAGGATATATAACAGACATGAGGGAACTGGGGAAGTCTTACAGACTTTTGAGAGAAACTGTGATTATTATGGGAAGGTCAGATGAAAATCCATAGGAAATCAGGCTTCCTTGTTCAGTTTCTCATGAAATAGGATACGTGACACATTTAAAACGGAACCAGCTCAAAGTATAGTGGCAAAAATGCAGGCGTTCAGAATACAGCCAATCTACAATTTCATTAGATACTGTCTTCATTCTAGATTAGGCCAAATTTAACAACAGATATAGCTGCGCCTGTGCGGTAACCATATTCAGAGTGAAAGGGGACTTCATAGAATCATAGAATGTCCTGAGTTGGAAGGGACCCCCAAGGATCGTTGAGTCCAACTCCTGTCCCTGCTTATGACAACTCCACAGTTCACACCATGTGTCTGAGGGTGTTATCCAGTCTCTTCTTGAACACTGCCAGGCTTGGGGCCGTGACACCTCCCTGGGGAGCCTGTTCCAGTGCTCCAGCACCCTCTGGGTGAAGAACCTTCTCCTAATGTCCAACCTAAACCTCCACTGGCACATCTTCCTGCCATTCCCTCAGGTTCTGTTATTGGTCACTAAAGAGAAGAGTTCAGTGCCTGCCCCTCCTCCTCCCCTTGTGAGGAAGCTGTAGACCACGATGAGGTCTCCTCTTAGTCTTCACTTCTCCAGACTGAACAAACCAAGTGACTTGAGCTGCTCCTCATACAGTTTCCCCTCCAAACCCTTCACCAACTTTGTAGCCCTCTTCTGGACACTCTCCAGTAACTTTATATCATTTTTATCCTGTGGTGCCCAGAACTGCACCCAGTGCTCCAGGTGAGGCCGCACCAGTGCAGAGCTGAGCGGGACAATCACCTCCCTGGCCCGGCTGGCAATGCCGTGCTGGATGCACCCAGGACACAGTGGCCCTCTTGGCTGCCAGGGACACTGTTGGCTCCTGTTCAACTTGCCGTCAACCAGAATCCCCAGGCCCCTCTCTGCAGAACTGCTCTCCAGCATCTCATCCCCCAGTCTGTATGTACAGCCACGTCCCAGGTGCAAAATCCAGAACTTGCTCTTGTTGAACTTCATGCAGTTGGTGATTGCCCAGTTCTCCAGTTTCTCCAGATCCCTCTGCAGGGCCTCTCTGCCTTAAGCTTTGAATAAAAGCCCTTGCTTTGTAGCTTCACTGCTGCAAACTGAGTATCTGAGTTTAAACTAAGGAAACATTGGCTGCACCAAGTACTAAATGTGGGTTATTTTCAAGTATAAACGATACCCTTGCCGTGGATGAAACAGGCCCCCATCAAAGATCAACAGACGTCTCCACTGTCACATACTTCAGCTTCCTGTTTGCTGCCAGCATCTGATCCTCTCATCATTCATGCTGAATATATGCTTGCTCACTCCCAGGCTCCCTTCTGAAGCAAAATGACTAGTTTCCTTGGAGAGGAAGCCTGGATGCAGTTGACAGAATAGTTTGCTCCAGGCTCCGCTCCAGACAGACAAAATGCACTTGGACTGCAGCAAGTTTAACTCCCTCAGCCCATGACAGTTGTCTGATGTTATTCCAACAGGCCTTGTGTCCTCAAATCCCCTACATGCTGTCATGGCACACCACAAGCAGGCAATACATACTTTGAATTAGTAAATCACAAAAGCTTAATAAATAAGCTCTCAGGGCCATATGGGGCCAGAGGAGACCTGAGCCAAGCACTATCCTGAATCCAGCCATGCTGCCCTAAAGAAAGTAGCTACTCCTGAGCAATGCAGACAGGAGTCATCTTGCATCACTTGGCCTGGGGTCAGAGACTACCCTTCGGGCAGTTGCCCTGGTAGCACCAAAACACAGACCCAGAGAAGCCGGGGCAGATGCTGGAGCTCACAACAGAAGGACTTTGCTGGGCTCACCTCATGCTTATGGCTGGAATTTGAACTATTCACACTGATAGGTGCCACCCCTCGCCATCAGCTTTTGCTTGGGAGACTCGGGCAGCCCCTACAGCCCTTCTCCTCAGAGACCAGTTAAAGTATTCTCTCAAAATAGATAATGAGGTAATAATTTTATTTTCCTAGTTGCTTAAGAATAGTGTTAGAAGAGTTAATCCAGGGATCAAAGGTCTTTGTTAGCAGAGTGTCTTTTGAATCCCATGTGTGCTGGTCACAAAAATAACACAGAAAGTATACAGATCTGAAAATGACAGACAGGGTGGAAACCAGATAAGCCGCTACCTTTTAGTGGCATTTATTGTCTTTTAAATGTTTGGGTCGAGTTTGATTTCACTGGTTTATGTAATTTGTTGTGGGATTTAGCCAGCTGCTGAATCTTTTCATGCAAGTAAAACTTTCCAAAAGGGCCTTAAACTCCAGTGACGAGTACAGTTGTTTGTATGTCAACTGCAGCTTCTATTTATAGGATGATGAAAATATCCCCCAATCAGTAAGTCTCTAAGAGACAGGCATTTCATAAAAATAGATTATTTAAAAAAAAACAAACCAACAACATCAACAACAAAAACCCCAAACAAACAAAAGCAAGCATGTTTTAGGTCAACAAAAACGTTGATATTCCAAACTCTCCTCGTAACCCTTATATTTAAGGCATTCATAAATTCAGATAGTAAACCCATTCAGGCACAAACACAGCAACTTTACATAGGATAAGGAATTCAGGTATTCAGGGAAAAGGAATATTAATATATACTATGGCGAATGAACACAACACTAAGTGGAGGTTTTTAGTGACTCATATAAAATTAAATTAACCGCTTTCTGTGATACCCAGTAGAGCTTGCAAGAAGGTACTTACCAGAGGTGTATGTGCTTTTAAAGGGTGTTGATTTAAGACCTGATTTGTTTGAAGATTGACTTGAAAGAATTTCAAAGGATGTAGCTTAATTAAAAATATTCCAAACTTTGCATTCCTCGTAAAACCTTTTGACCTCTCACGACATTTAATGCTTGAAGGTGAGGAGCTGACTGACTGCTTCTCACTTCACCAAAGGCACTCCTGATCCTTCCCCCCATGCAACAACCATCATTAATTGTTGATAGGTGCTCATTACACCAACCTAAAACGAGCGTCTGGAGAAGTGGCAGGTTAGTGTGTTGCAGGCACCTACGGCTCTGGGGGGACTTTTTCCAGCTGTGCCTCAGACCTGGCTCACCCTTTCAAAGATCCCAAGAACAGAAGATGCATGCGAAGGTCTGCGCGTTGCAGCCATCACAAAGCCTGGCATTCCCACCAGCGGAGGAATTAGATGGAGCTATCCATTAACAGGCCAGCGAGGAGTCATTAGAGGGACTCCTCCAACCCCTGCTGCCTCCCATGACAGATGGTCTGCTGTCACCCCCTCCAAGGGGGCCTCTCACCACGCAAGCTGTTTGCATTCAGTCAACACTTTGCTTTTATAGGCCTGTGGAGCCAAAGATTGCTAGACTTTTGAACCCCAGGCTAACTTCTGTCTGGCTACAGCCTCATTTTCTGGAGCCGAAATCTTTTTTAACAACTACACAATAACAAGTAATTAGGGTAAAGTCTGCTAATCTTCTCCTTTGGGCCCGGAGGTTGTGTATTCAGAATCCGGTGAAGGTAGAATTACTGCCATCAAAGCCTGAGGTTACTTTGTAAAAGGGGTTGAACTCTAGGTCAAGGAAATGTTAACTGGACAAAGAGAGATCAGGGCAGATAGTGTTAAAATTAAAACTGTCCTACTGAGATAATGCAGAATTGACTGCTTTCGCTCTGGAAACTAGCTGAATGCAAGATGTGAAGGGAAGGCTAGAGCATTTCTTTCAAAAGGTGTAGCAATAAAATCTATTGACTCACTTTCATTTGGGAATTTATTTTTAGTCTCTTTATTCAGTAAGACAAAAGTAAAAGATCTTATTTTTTATGTCACCTTGTATTTGGGCCAGGCTGTTTCCTAAAGCTGTTTGATTTACTAAATTAAATAAGCTATTTCTTAAATATCTTCCCTCTCTCTCCCAAAAGCCTCACCACAAAATTCTTTAGAAATGGAGAGGTTTCTGCTTTTAACTTAAGAGTTCTGTGGACAAATGGGACTTGCTGGGTGGTCAGAAGAATAAACAAGGATAAACTCACGTGTACAGTGGAGGAAACAAGCACCACAAGAGAGTGGTATCTGTGCAGTGTCCTGAATATAACATGAGGCTGAGTTTTGTGCCTTTGCTGCTTGCCCATAGCATAGGTTGAGGGCAGATTCCAGTTTTTTAAGGGATTAGGGCCCAACCACTGAAAATCTTTAAACGTTCAAAACACGATCACAGATTTTGCCTGGAAATCCACCACAGAGCAGGGCAGCCCTCATTCCACAGCATGGAGTCACTCCAAAATTAATTCCGCTCGCTGCCGTCAAGGATAACAGATACGCCGCTACCCCCTCGCCGGTATCAAAGCTGACAGCTCCGACAGGATCGGCGGCACTTTGTTCTCCCTCGTCGCTGCGAGCAGCCCTCTGCCTGCTGCTGCTGCCAGTGGATTTTGAGCCCCTATATGGGAGCGGAAGAGTGGAAATGTCGAGGCCAGCTATTTCCCGTGCCAGGTCCCGCTGGGCTCTGTCACAGCTCCCTGGCCACCTCCCTCACTTTTGGGAAATGGACGGAAATGCTTTGGCTGACACAGGCAAGGGGTATCTTTGGAAATCCTCAGTATGCGACAGCAATTAGCACAGCAGTGGAATTACCTTGCAGTTCAATTCTCAGAGCAAAGGTGCATTTAACGGTGTTGCAGTTGCCAGCTGGATTAAGCCGAGCACGTAACGCAGACACAGCTTTTTGCTTCCAAGCTGAGCTGTCAGAAGGATCCTCTCATGATTCCTCTGTGAAGTTGAAGGCTCCCAGAGCAGCTGGTACATGTGCTGTCATAGCAGAAAAAGTGTTTTGTACAGGAACAATGGTAGCAAAACCAACTCTCAGCTCTGTGGTGGGACACTTGCGTGTGCACAGAAAGATGTCTCCAGCCCAAGGAAGTGGCATCCTAGAGCTCTCCCCTGGGCTGTGGATAGAAGGAGACTTTCCAGTCCCTCCAGAAAAAAAAGGCAATAGCCCGTCTTCTTTAGTTCTCTGTAATTTTGTTGGCATTTCCCAGGGGTTTTAGGAACCCCAGGCTGGCATGAGAATGCAAACTTTCTCCACACATGAACTAAATGAAACAGGCCTCATCAGTAATAGCTTCCTTTTGTGATGAGAAGGTTTCGCATATATTTTCTTTTAATTATATCAGAGTGAAATAAATTAGTGGTGATGACTAATCATAAGACACAAAGTTGGTTTTTTTTTTCTTTTGAAGCATTCTTCTGACACGGTGATAGAAAATGACAAGTGCATTTTTATGTTAATTATGGTCATGTGAATAATAAATGGCACAACAACAATGCTAAAATCCACCAAAGTGAAGGGTGCCTTTTTTCCCGAAACCTAGCACAGGAGCAGTGTCCATGGTACAACATACATTGGGATATGGTTTTTCAAGGTTCAGATTAGAGGAAACATCTCTCTGATGCACTAGAAGCAATACTAAAACTAGTTAATTTTTGAAGCCTGACTGTCAGCTCCATCTCAATGTGGTGACCATTACTGTTTCCCTTATAGTCTGGTGGCTTTTTTCTTTTCTGTACAAACAACAGCTTGCCCATCGTATTCTTGTTAGTGCACACACAGACTAAGTATTTTAGTACTGCTCAAGCTTTGTCACACACTCCCTGCCTTGGGCTATAACCCATGTCTGCTTCCTACCATCTTCGTATAAAAGAGCATTTATTAACCTCTCTGGTACTGAGTCCAAAAGAAGCAAACCTACTGTCTTTAGCCAGGTCTGTGATTACCAACAGATCAAAGACACACCTGACAAAAATTGTGACTTCTAGGCAGACATCTGAGATACAGAAGCAGCTAGAAACTTCTGCAGGGAATAAATCAATCATCACCATCACTGTAGACAGAAGGTACAAGGAACAGAATCATCTGACATTTGCTCTGGAACAATACAGGTTCCTTTCTGTGTTTCTTGAATAACAGAAACTCACGTTTACAAGAATATATTAGAAAGTTTATTTTTCCTTTTTTCCCTCAAGTAATGGCACTCACACATGGCTGCTGGGCCTCATTCCTCACTGTATTACTTCAGCTTTATTTCAGGGACCAAATTTATAATGCTGCAACAACATGAAGTATGAGTCCTGTCTGCGACGCTCTCAAAAGCAGAAGCGTAGGATGGACTTTTAAGCAGCTCATGACTTAGGACCAAGTTGCCTAAGTTCCCTGCTTGATGCTCCTCTGTGGAACCAGCTCCCCAGGGTGTGAGGGCTCTGTGCTTCCCAAACAGTTTCTTCCTCCCTTATGCTGAGCAACCAAAACACAAGGGCATTTATAATAGCTCATTAGTTAATTCAGAAAATTCTAGTACTGTGAGAAATTGCCTTGCCCAAGAATTCCTGGCTTCTTCTATTATTAGTCGATATTATTAATTATTATGCAGCTTGCAGTGTGCAATGTGTTTTCACAGCCAAAAGCAAGCCCCAGTGTCTGATTTTGCAAATGGTTAAGTGTGTGAATAACTTTACTGACTGGAATAAGCCCACTGAACTCTGTAATAAGACTCAGCAATCTGAGGATGTAGATAAGAACTGTCATTCTGGAATACAGCAACATGCACATTCTTTAAGTCAGGCTACCCACTACCTGGCCATACAGGACTCAGGAAAAAGGGAAATTTACTTTTCACCACAGATAACTATCGTATTTATTATTAACGTCACAAAAATGCCCCATGGCTCTAACCAACTCTCATTAGAAAAGGTACTGTATAAATGTACCAGATTATTAAATCCCTGCCAAAGGAAGTTTACACACAATTTGAAGCATAAAAAAATGAGAATCCTGTTAATTTTATCTCACAGTAATTGACAGATTCTTTTAAAACCTTAATACTGTAATAACAAACTGAGGGCTGGAGTGTGATCTCCACTACTCTTGTGTAAAGCCATAGGAATGCCATTCATTTAGATCTCATCAGAGAGGTTCAAATATGTATTACTGGCATGAAGCAAAAAACACTATCAGAATAATATTATTAAGGTTGCAATGTCAAGCACTTTGAAGGTTACAGAAGAACTTGTGCGCCTAGTTGACACCTGAGACTCCTCAAAACACACAAAGTTTAACTGCTGATCAACCTCAGAAAGAGCTGCCTTTCCTCATCTCTTGCCTTTCCAGCAACATCACCATGACACCCTGCTTTCTGTCAGCTGGCGTACATTTCCTCCTCTGTCTAACCCAAAACCTGTTCTTCAATGGCTGACCTCATCCATATTTTGCCCAATAAAAAAAAAAAAGGGATGTAAGGAGTATACTCTTCACATATATATACTGCATAGAGCAGAGACACTCGAGCTAGCTGTGATTGGTGGGGCTGCCATTTCTGCAAGCTGCTCAACACCAGGAGCCATCTCAGCTAAATTTTATCGCTGCTAACTTTAAAGAAAGTTCAAGATGCAGTTGCTTTGCATGTGCAAATCACCATCTTCCAACTGCTCAAATCCTGGGCAAACTGAGGGTTTTGGGGAAGCAGCACCAGGCGCATTCCCAACGTACCCTGCCAGATTTCATGTCCCTTCCTCCAGGCACAGAGTGCTGAAGCTGTTCAAGGAAACAGTAACAGATTTTGTTACACAGACAAAAACCACAGCATTTTTTTTTTTTTTTTTTTTTTTTTTTTTTTTTTTTTTTTTTTTTTNCAATTCTTTTAGAACGACATTTTCACAGGGACATTCTTTTCTTTTCATCTTTATAGATCGGCCTGAGGCATTTATATTCAAGTCCAAACGAAGTCTAGCAAAGTTGTAAATATCTGAAATTAAAGTTCGCTTATAAGAGGAAGCATTGGTCTACCTTAATAATAGACGTTGTCTGCTCTTATGGTAATTTGCAAATATAAAAAACCTTCTGTCCACATACAGTAGCCTGCAAAATTTCACTACAAACAAACAACCTGGCAGCAGGACTGTAAAGGTGTGTGTGAAAGACTAATTTGTTGTTCCTGTTTTGTATTCCCAGAAATCAAATCTATTTGTCTGTATACGTAGCAAAAACATCCTCCACAGAATCTGAGTGTTACTGAATTCCTAATGCTTAAATGGGATATCAGCTAAGTGCTGGGCTTCAGCATGGGCTCAATTTCAGCCCAGATGAGAGGTGCTGCACTACATTTCTTCACAGAGGGCAAGGTTGGCCTAGAAATTCCTCAAATGAATGGGAAAGAAATACTGACACAAAAAATGAAATTGAGATCCTAATCAATGGAGCAATAGCTGAAGTCTCACTGATTCTGAAGTGTTTTTTATGTGTTAGTAGGTTGCCAGGACACTAAAATTATCATTTTTTAAAACAAGGTGAAATACTCTCTCTTACTGCATTTAGATGTTTTTACTTTTTTGCTCAACACCTAGTTCAGAATCCCATAACTTTACTGTACACAGGAAAAAAATCTATAATGTCCATAACGGTCTCTATATAGAGGCAGATAATGTCTTCAGGGGGTTCAAGAGGGTTACAATGGCCAGTCTGTGGCAGAGTCTCCACTGATAGTCTCTGCTGCTGTACTGATGTACATCATTGTGTATCCAACCCACCAACTGAACAGTTAATGTGTTTTCACAAATACTAAATACTAGTGCTTCTAGTCTGCTTTTGTTAGGACACCATTTTCCAGCAAAGGGCAAAAAAACACCACCTTCAAACTACGAAGAACTTCTGTCCTGAGTAAACGAAGTGTCAGCCATCAATTTGTTTTTCAGATGGCTTCACTTGCAGATGGGAATTTATTTCCTGCAGATTTGAGGTCAGCAGGAGAAAAAAAAAAAAAAAAGGAGAAACTTCCGTAATGCCCCAAAACACGACTTTAACAGAAAAACAGAGAAGTTTGTTAAAATAAAAATCTTGGAGTTATGCAAGGACATCGTCCATTTGGGAAAGTAGAAGATCTCGGCAGCAGGACTTTCCAAAACACTTGTGCCTCCAGCGAAATGAGCAAAGTGCTTCACCATGGTCTCCACATTATGGTAAACAGACCTCCCACATAGTGTCATTTTATGTCGCTGGTATCTGCAGTGCTGGAACAGCCTCGGGATGGGAGAACGCCAGCATTGCTGCTCGCTTCCTGCGTCCTGGGGATCGCAGCTGTGAAATGGAGCAGGGTGCTCTTTCTGTTGCATCTCTCAAATAAAGTCCTGAATGCAACTCCTGTCATTAAGAAATATTTCCTAAACAGACTCTATACCCCTACTTTCCATCTGATAATCATCTCCTTATGTTTGTGGCGAGTCAACGTGCTTCATCTTTGCCTTATGAGGAAAAGCTATGGCTGCGAGCACTCCAAAATTCCCTCAGCACTTGCAGATCCCTACGATAACAAACAACAGAAAACATCTTACATGCTTTTTTCCTTTCCTTACAGAGACAAGCACATTACTCAAAAGACAGCAGCTCCCATACCAGCTTTCTGCCTGTCCTATCTACTAAGCTACAGCACACACTTATCTCTCAAATTTGGCAACAAAGAAAAGAGGTGCGTGACGCAGCCCCATCCGTTTCTGGCTGTTGGGGGTGAGAGGAAAGGGCAGAGTTTGCATATTCCAATGTCACCGCATGAGAAAACACCAGTGGGTAGCCCTTATTTCCCTTTGGCTATGAGGTGTTTGGAGCAAACTCAGCCACCTTCCTGGAATGCAGCATCGCGCTGGAGTCTCAGGAGTCACTCGTGTGCACTTCTGCATGATGGAGGGGTCTGGCCCCATACTTGTGTTCCTGGGGCAACTGAGCAATGCTGAACACGCACACTAAAGGTCTATGGGGGCATCGAACTGAGCTTAGCAATTTGTTCCACCATCTTCACTCAGGCAAAGCTTCTGGTGATTTATAGCAGTGTGGAGAGAGGGCCTAAGCTGTAGCCTCGTTATAATGTTCACATGCAATTGTTTTTGCTGGAGCTCTGAATAACGTGTCATCACGCTTCTCAACAAGGAAAAATTTTTGAATAAGCTTTTCAGAATGCAAAAGAAGCCAAAGAAATACTCTCCAGACACACGATCGTTAAGCCTGGCTTCAGTTTTGTCAGCAGAGCCGCCTTTGGCAGCCATGTGTTAGATCTCTCCCTGCTTTCCTCCCCACTCCCTGCTCCTCAGAGGGGATGAGTACTCTGGATGGGCCCAGACGAAAGGCTGCTTCCCCATGCCCACCTTCTCTATTAGCAGTGGCAGAGCGCTAGGTGCTATATAGGGAGGACCCAGGGAAGCCAAATCTACACAGTGACAGGGAATGGAGACGGAGAATAAGCTCATCTTCCAGTAACTGGCAAGAGGACAGCAGTGGTATTTTCTTACTTTTTCCTCTCATATACACCTTTCCTGTATTTCACTAAAACTGACTGAGTCTTTGATACTCATCCTGTTTTCCACTGTGAAAACAAAAAGCAGCAGGGAGGCTTAAGGCTGGGAGAAACTGGAGTTGATTTAGGAAATGAGACAAACAGGAAGAGAGCAACTGGGGAAAAAAAAGGTAAGAAAATGGAAGAGAAGAAAAGATGGACCATGTAGCTTAGGAAGGCGGCATGAGAGAAGAGAAGCATTAAAAAAGGACAGAGAGAATGTGTAAAGAGAAAGTGATGGATATAACAACAAAAACCAGAAAGAGATGGAAGATATTTCAAATGTGGCCATAGAGGGGTTTGAAAGGGCGTGAGCAGGAAAGAGAAAATGCAGGAAGGGGAACCAGTACAGTGAGCTACACAATGTTATTGCAAAGAAAATGTAAAGCAAAGTGCTGATGTGCATCCAAATACTGAGGGGAACATCAGCCTTACCAGAGCAAAGGGTACATGGATGCCACAGGACACAACTTCACTCTTAGTGTTAAAGACACAGATGGGTCAAGCAAGAAAGCTCTGATCACTCCTGAGGGTACAGTTTTCCTTCCTGAGATCTCCATAGCTTCTGAAAGAATTCAGTACCTCCCACTCCTATAGAATCATATTATTTGGAAGAGAACCTCAGGTTCATCAAGTCAAACCATAACCTGACTCTAGCACTAAACCATGTCCCTAAGAACCTTGTCTAAATGCCTTTTAAACACCTCCAGGGATGGTGACTCCACCACTTCCCTGGGCAGCCTGTTCCAATGCCTGACAACCCTTCCCAGGGAGAAATTTTTCCTAATATCCAATCTAAACTTCCCCTGGTGCAACTTAAGGCCACTTCCTCTTGCCTTATCACTTGCTACTTGGGAGAAGAGACCAACACCCTCCATGCTACAACCTCTTTTCAGGCAGTTGTAGAAAGCGATCAGGTCTCCCCTCAGCCTCCTTTTTTCCAGACTGAACAGCCCCAGTTCCCTCAGCTGTTCCTCATCAGACTTGTGCTCCAGGCCCCTCAGCAGCTTCATCACCCTCCTCTGCACTCTCTCTAGAACTTCAATGTCTTTCCTACAATGAGGGGCCCAAAACTGAACACAGGATTCAAGGTGGAGCCTTACCAGAGCCAAGTACAGTGGCATGATCACTCCTCTGTAATATGAAGTAGGCTGTGACTTTTTTAGCTGCAAAGGGGGGGATATTCTCCCTCCTTTCCCCTCACGTTGGGCCTGTCCCTGCAGGCACAAAGGATTTATTCTTCCCTTTACAAATTACTTTACCAGTTGAGGAACTGCAATAGCTGCCAAACCCTCCCAGAAACCCAAGACCTCTGCCCCATCCCAGCAAGGACCAAAATGAGAGAGGGGAGAGAGGAAGCAAATTATTTTGAAACAAGGGCTGGTGAGGGGCAGGAAGCAGGGGGGAGCAAGCAGAGCCCAGCCTCAGAAAAGCTAGCAAGTGTTCATGTACCATGATCCATTCTCTTCCCTGTGCTGGGGCAGAGGTACCCAGGAACCTGCTTGGGGAGGGTGAGCATTGCTGGTGAGTGGCCTCTCCGCTTTTCCCTCCAAACCATTTGTAATTAAGAGCTGACACATGAGAGAATGTGAACATCCCCAGCAAAATCAGAGGCTGAAGCAGGTTTTGGTTTGGCTCCCGTTCTGGTTTGGGTTTGCCTGTGACCAAAATTGTTCCCACCCAGACCTGGTTCAAGTTCAGCCAAGGTTTCTGACTAATAGCCCTGGTTCAGGCCTCACTCGAGGAAAAATCTGGAACAAGTTTTCTGCCCAACTCTGCTGTAGTGTGTGAGTGTGTGTGTGTGTGTGTGTGTGTGTCTGTGAGCAAAACTGGCTCATGTTGCTTCCTTGTCCTCAAAAATGATGAATTGCAGAAGTACCCATTTGGTGTTAGTCATTCAGTGCAGCAGGAAGGAAGCAGGAAGCCCTTGTGAGCACTAACTTTTCAAAGCAGCTTGCAAAGAAAGCCAAGGCCCTCCTCCCCTAGGCTACATCGCTGCACGCTGCTCTTTACCTCCTCATCCTAACAGGGCACCTCGTCACAATTAACATTTGCAACTCATTCAGCCAGAAATATTTGCTCGGTGCAAACAGCTGAGGCATTCGGCTCCAGCCCTTTTGCTGTGTGAGGCATATGAAAAGGTGGGGGGAAGAGGAGCCCTACACTTGCTGAACGGGAGAGACCCGATGGCACTCAACAGGTTCAGTTCACGCTGTGACCCTGCCCGGCTTCCTGCTATTCAGATGTGTTACTTCCCCTTTGTGGTAATGGCCTGTGGCAGCCGGCCAGAAAACACTATTAATTTCAGAAGTGGCCTGACAACAAACCCACAGCGAAAACGAGAGGAAGTGGCGGGGAGGCCATCTGTTGACTTCAGCAGAACAGTAGGGACACAGCTATGTAGGTTCTACAAGGAAAGCAGATTAATAATCCACAAAGAGGAAACTGGCTAAAATTATCCACAGATCATATTAAAACAAAAAAAAAAAAAGGGGGGAGTCACTTGAGCTGCAGCTGGACAGGAAATTGCTAGAGCTGCTTGCAAATCTCCACTTTGAACAGAGCAGCACAGGGAATGCCAAGAGCGGAAACGGTTCAAAACTGGATTAGCACAAGCCAAGTTTAACTGCAACCCACTTCTACTTTCACAGTTTATGCACTCAATCTAGGCCACTACTGCATGAGACACTGACTCACTTTTTTCCCATGTTTCATTTGCTTTTCATTTCACACACTTGCAGTTTCTAAAATTACTTGAAATTTGCTCCGGCTGCCAGTTCTGCAGAACCCCAGACAACAGCCCCAGCTGCAGCATCAGCCCATCGCTGCGGTGCTGCACACGGATTTTTGGCACCACCCTGCCTTGGGCCACTTCTCATCAGGAAGGAAGTTAATGGAAATAAATTGCAGCAGGAAGCTTTGCAATCGCTATAATCCCCCTTTTTCCTTCTGCACAGACAGGACTACTTGGAGGGTCCAAAGAGGATATGAGGTGACTAAGGGTATATAGAGACTTTTCCTCCTTGCCTTCACCTGCTAAATCGAAATGTGGCTGAACAGCAACAGAGGAAAAAAAAAAAATAAAAAGAACCTGTGAAATGAGTTCCTGCCAGACAGGAGAGCACAAACCCAGCTCCTGGCACCTGTAATAGAGCAGCCAAAACTTGTACTCAAACTCAGAAAACAGCAGCTCCCCACTCTTACAAAGAAAAATCCATATGGCCCAGGGCCAGGTGTATCCCTGAGGCAGCAAAGGGATGACAAAATACTTACAAAATATTTTGCAATTAACCTAAAGGCCTTCAAAAGCATTCCCTTCACCAAAGCAAGACAAAAATCCAGCACATGCACTGTTTATTCATTTAGTCACCAGTGGACCAAAGGGGAAATCAAGGCTTTATTGTCTTAGGGGCTGTACAAAAGCTTTTGAAAGCAATCATTACCTTTAAACATAACCATATGTGTATGTGCAATTAACCACACCCACACAGAAGGGAAAGGGGGAAGAAAGCAGCCAGGTTCTCAATAGCCAAAAATAGTTATTTATTAATAATTTAAGGTTTTACATTCTTATAGTAAACTCCATCTTAAAACTTTTACACCGTGAATTAGACTCTCCCTTATTGGCAACCGTGTGCAGGTTCACTGTGCGTACACGCAGGTACAAATGCTCGCACATACTTCCAGTTTTATACCAAAAAAAAAAAAAAAAAAAAGCAAAAAATTGTATTTAAAAATAATCTTCATTAAAAATAAAAACACATGCCATATACNCCACATCAAGAGCGTGAGGAAAAAAAAGTCACCACAAGAAAAATATATGAAAGAAGAGACTGTACTTGCTCACAAAACGTGACTTACAAACTTCTCACCATTGCCATTTCTCCCTCATGGAAAACTTGCTTCAGCTGAACAATAAAATTATGCATGCTGCAAATATATTCTTTGCAATTAAAAAAAAAAAAAGCAGAATTTATGAAGAGAACAAAAACATGGATCTCCCTTGGATTGATTTCTTGAATACATGTGAATTGCAAAAAGAAAAACTCAAATAGATTTAAGATTAAATATTTACATTGATCAAGTAGAATACTACCAAGCTCCTGGCAAACAAGTACTCCAAATACAACTAAGCTGAAATATCTTTCTTTGGCTCCTCTAAATTAAAACAAACAAACAATAATAACCAGTCTTNGCAAAATATTGCATTTGAGGTGAAGCTCCCTGAAGAATTTGTACAGAGGTAATGCACTGTTTAGCACATCTGAAAGTTTTAAAAAGTGATCAAAAATCTTTTGCATTCAAAGACAAATCTCCTCCCAGATGATCTATTTACAAAAGGTAAGGCAAAAAATTAATTTAATTTAAAAAATNTAATAACCAGTCTTCACTGAAGACAAAGATGTGTGTCACAGATCTGAAAGCAGAGAGGGAAGCAGGACGGTTGCAGTCTCCCCGAGTACACATGCTCAACCAGTCCAGCCTTACCCTACCCTCCCTGCAAGTCCTCAGATCCAAGACACTGCGCAGGCGGGGGACAAGCACACTGCCCACCTGCCTCCGGGTCACTGTGGTGCTTCCCCGAGAGCTCACCACGTTCCCTCCCTTCGTCATAGCCGATTCCATACTGTGTAACCTTTCCTATCCTGCACTGGCAGCTGCTTTTTGATAGCAGAGGCCAGAAAAAGAGAAAGCTGCGTTTTCTTTATCACTGCCAAAGAGAAACCGTTGAGGAGTGATCCCATGAAATGGACAGGAGAAGGGAGGTGGTGGGA
Organism: Pampusana beccarii; assembly: GCA_013399365.1. NCBI lineage: Eukaryota > Metazoa > Chordata > Aves > Columbiformes > Columbidae > Pampusana > Pampusana beccarii. Next base: position 451,225 of record VWYH01011234.1, read on the forward strand.
GCTCACGTGGACTGCAGGGAATCCACCTGGAAGACGTTCTGGTTGGAAGGGGTGGTGAAGTACAGCTGCTGGTTTGGCACTCGATTGTCACAGGGGCTGCTCAGCCCCAGAGTCCGCTCAAAGTCCAGCAGCTGACCCATGAAGTTGAAATTGGGTGAAATGTTGGACTTCTTCATTTTGACAATATCATAGGCATCATTCATAGACAAGTTGAGCTTCTGCATGAGGTAGGCCACTGTCACTGTGACCGAGCGGCTGATCCCTGCTAAGCAATGCACCAGGACACCGCAGTTCTTCCCCCGTGCTTCATCTGTACAGAGACAAAGAGGCAGAGAAGGACACATAAGACAGGGGGTTGGTAACTGATCTCTCAACACAAGTGAGATCAGTATCAAGCAGGAAGAAAGGACGATTCTGATCCCCAGTGGCCAGCAGTGCAATGCAAGAGTTAACTTCACCGATTTAAAACCAGGACAGGAGGATAATCAACCCCCCTACGTATATGTACCCAAGTCCAAGAGCTGAGAACACTAAGACTGAGACAAAGGGAGCAGGATACGCTGCATGACACTGTTTTAAAAGTCAGTTTTAAAAGACGGGCTTTTGCCTGGAGATTTGCCGCAAATTCTTACAGTCCCCTTGCCCCAGCATGGAAATCCTGCAATATGTCACTGAATGCCTTTTATACAGACCAGCAGACTGCAAAGGTCTATTAAATTATTCTCCAACTGTTGTGCAGCTAACAATGGAGGTATTCAGGCATTTTAAAAGAATGAGGGAAGTCACAGGGGACAGCCCATTAGGAGGAACAGGATGTCAACATTGGTTGAAAATGGGTTCCTTTGTAATAGGAAATGCATTACAATGCCTGGAGATTAGTTTCTTTGTGGCTTCCAGCCCACATTTCTTCCTGCTGGGCTCAGATTACCTACATTCTCCACTATTACCGGTATCATTTAACCGGATTACAGCACAGCTTCCCAACAGATAATGCAATGCCCACCCCACCGCACCCCGATGGGGTGTTTTCAGTCCTCCCCGAAACGAAGGAGAGTTCAGATTTTAACCAGAACTTCTTGAGCCCAAGGGGACGTGTTTCCAAAGCTGACAGATAATGTCTAAGGGCTGGTTAAGCGAGGCACCGAGCCCGAGAGGTACATCATTATTACCACGATATTTAATTAAAGCTCTGACTATGCATTTGCCAAGGATATCCGTTATGAATAACTTGTATTTAAAACTTGAAGTTAGCTTCCCAAGTATTTTTTTATTATACTGTTATTTAGTAACCTCAAGGGGGGGGGGGGGGAACCAAAAACAACAAAAAAAAACAAAAAACCCACTACACAACAAAAGTAAGAACGAATAAACCATCAACCCCTCGCTCATTTACCTGCCCCCTCTCGCCAGGAGAAGATTTAAAAAGATCCCCCCCACCATCCTGCGCATTGCTCAGTCCCCAGCTCCAACACAAACTGCTCGGGGAGGAATCCCGGAATCCCAGAGCCTGCCAAACCAAACGAGCAACGCGTTTGCAACCTGCAAACGGCGCTTACAATTCACCAGGGCTCCTCAATAACCCCCAAAGAGCCCCCACCTGCCCCTCAAATTAAGATGGCTTTAAAACTAGAAAGCGGGCATCCCCCAGAGACTGACAGAATCGCTGCTACCGCTTCTCGCCCGAAATGTCCTGAATTCTGCTGCTTGACATATAGGCGGTTAGCAAATAAACGGGTCTCACCTATAAAGGAGATGGCCTCAGGAAAGAACTGAGACAGATTTTGGCTCCAGTGGTCAGAGATCGGGATCTGTTTGTACTTGAATTCGCCGGCATTTTCAAAGAGATTAGGCAGGTTGGGAGTAACATTCAAGATGTATTTAATGCCAAACTCTTCTAAAACGTCCAGATTAGTGGAGTCCTTGGCACAGCCTAAGTAGAGGTAGGGTAAAATCTCCACCGGGAAGGAAGGCTGGTTGTTGGAGAGAGGGCTGCCATCGGAGTCCGTGGCACTATTGGGGTCTCTGTCAATGTCAGATTCAATGTCTGATGAGGAATCGGAGCTGATTCGAAGGCCTCCCAAGCCCAGGACTGGCAAAGGAGGAGAGCTGCTGCTACACGAACTGTCTAGGTTAGTTTCGCAGTGCAGGGCGAACTCGGCCTGGAACTTGCTGAAACCACCTGGGGAGAAAAGCGAAGGAGGGGGAAATGCAACCTGATATAAGATGGCAAGCCGACTTCCCTGGTACAGTCCTGTCTGCAAAGGGTCAGCTGCTTCCCACCCCCTGGAGACCCAGGAAAAGAAAAAAAAAAGTCACAATCTCACGCAGCCGGACTAATCTAAAAGAAGGCTTAAGAAAACCGCCCGCTGCGGCGGAGGGCTCAGCACATGAAGATTAAAGCTCTGTGCTGCTTCGCCCTGCGGGGACCTCTGGAGAGATGTCTCGGCGGCAAGTCCTTCTGTCCTCCCCGGCTCATGCCGGAATTCCCGTTAGCCCTGTTCTCCCCACGCCGCTACAGCGACTCCAGCCCTCGAGGTCTCTTTAAACAAAGCGAGGACAGGGATGCTAGGGAGGGAGAGGGCAGGGGGCTTTTCAGGTTGGTGCCCTCCCGGAGCCTCCGTGTGCAATGCCTGGGGGACGCTGCGGACGACCCCACTCCTTTCCCCGGGCAAAGAACCGCACCGCCGAGCCGCGGTGCTCGCCTCCCCGACACCCACAGCCCCGGGCCCCCGGCAGGCAGCAATCTCTCCCCCAACCCCGGGCGGCCCTTCTCACCTTCCAGATAAAACGCCTTGCAGCCTTCGTCTTTAAGGCGCTTGAGGAGCAGCCCCAGCACAGACTCGCCGCCCGTATTCTCGTTCCAGTCGCGGCTGTGCTCGTCGTACAGCACCACCGTGTCGGTGCCGCACCGGCGGGCGAAGCGCTCCCGGTCCTCCTCGCTGCTGGAGACCAGGGAGCGCAGGGGCAGGTTGCCCTTCTGCAGCCGCCGCAGCATGATGCCGGGGATGGCCACGTTGATGGCCGACTCGATGTGGGACGACTCGTACAACTCCTGCGGCCGACAGTCCATCAGCAGCAGCCGGTCGTTGCCCATCTCCAGCTGCTCGTTCAGCCACGCCACGGATTTACTAATCGCCATTTCCGACGCGAAAGGGACGGGTCTGAACGTATCTAGCATGAGGAAGGACGGGGGAAACGGAGCGTGCTCTGGAAGCGCCCCTCTCTCTCACAGAGGCATGCGGCTGGCTCGGCGGGCGGGCTGCACCCCTCCAACTCCGCACAACTTATCTCCCTCCGCCCCAGGAAAATGAATCACGCAGCCCCCCCCGCGCCGCCTCCCCCGCGCCGGGCGGCGGTGGAGTCACGGGGAGGCAGAAGCAGCACCAGCCCCGGCTTGTGTGTGTGTGTGTGTGCGTGTGTAAGTGTATGTATGTGTGCGTGTAAGAGTGTGTCTGTATAAGTGTGTGTGCCTGCGTGCGCGCAGCCAGCCTGCCCGGTCTCTTTTTTTTTTTTTTTTTTTTTTTTTTNTTTTTTTTTTTTTTTTTGTCAATGAATCCCTGAATGAACCTGCCTAATCGCTGCTGCAGCCCGAGCCCTTGTGCTTTTCCTCCGCCCCGAGTGAATGAAATCCAATTAACGTGCCGCCGAGCAGGGCTCCCCGCTCAGCGCAGAAACGCGCTGGGGGTGCCGGTGCTGGTGGTGCCGCCGCTGCCCCTTCCCCGCCCGCAGCAGCAGCCGCCCCTCCGCCGCGGCCCCGCGCAGCCCGGCGACTCCTCAATGGGCACAACCCGGGACGCCTCAATGGATACATTCTCCGGCGCAGCCAATGGGGGCGCGCGGAAGGGGCTTGTTGCCGCGGCGACGGGCCGGCTGGAACAGGTTGTGTTGATGAATCGTTAATGAGTTTGTCATTCACAAAAAAACGGAAAGGAATTTCCGCTNGCGGCCCGGCCCTCCCCGCCGCGGGCGGAACAAAAGGCACCTTTTCTCTCCATGGTTTCTCTCCCTAAATCCCATGCTAGCGGGGGGGGGGGGGCGCCGCGTCCACCCTAATTCCCCAGCCCCGGCACGGTTTTTCATTAGGGAGTTCCGGGAATCACATTTTTAGGGAGGCGGGTAGCCCCTGTCCTCAGTTGATCTCTACACGGGTGAAGGGTAAACCCCGAGCTAACCTCTTCCTACGCGGCCCGGCTTTATTCGCTGCGCGAAACGCAGCTGGGTAGCCGGCACCGCCGCAGGAGCAGCCTGCGGGCACTGCTAGAGCCTGGCCGGGCCACCCTAAAAACGTGACCGGGGAAAGCGCCGCGACCGGCCCCTCCAGGTAGCCGCTAGCTGAACCGTGCTCGCCCGGCTGCGACGCGGGGCCGCCGCCACCGCGGAGCCCCCGGACACCCCCGGCGGCGCGGGGAGCGCCCTGCCCGCCGCCAGCACNTCCCCCCCGGCCCCGGCCGGGCGGAAGGGCACTGCGGTCCCCGCCGCACCGGGAGGCGGCCGAGGGGGCTGCGAGGCCCGGCGGAGCGGCGCCGGGGTAGCTGGAGGCGGGAGCGACCGGGCGGAGCGGCGCCTGGGGGCCGGTGGAGTGGGGCTGGCGGTGCCGCGGGGCCGGAGGCTGAGCCGGGCGGGGTTGTTTCAAGGTGCGGGTTAGCAAGTGGGTAAGTGAAAAAACAAGGAGCGAAAATAAATCGGGAGAAGCGTGGCTTTAAATGCTAATGCCGTCGCCAACATCTGCCTGGGAATAAAATTGTTCTGAAGAAGCTAATCTCGTTTACACTGCTACTGTGCTTCAGGGCTGATTATTTTTAACCCCGGCTGAAGGAGGTTCCTTAGGTAGGGAGTGACTGGAGAGCAGTCACTGGGAACACATAGGGTATGGACAGTCCTGTGTGTTGTGCTCAGAAAACAGCCATGACGTTAATTAAAGTTGGCACATCAGTCACTGCAGTTTCAAGCAAGGCTGACACCCAGATGGCATTAAAGGCATCCTCCCAGTGGGGATTTTGAGAGAATCCCTGCTTACTACCTTTTTCCTAGGCCTGAAAATGGGACTGAAGTGTTACACAAACCTTACCCTGGCCCTGAAGTGGGGCGTTTGGCCCGTCCGATGTGCGCTTCGCTGGATGCATGCACACACACCACCTACCTTTTCCCACCACTCAGTGGGGCCAAATTCTCCAGTTCACCTTGCCCACCATTAAAGACTTTCCAGGCTGTTCTTACCAAGTGCTTTACTTGCCGTTCATCTCTGTGCCTTCAGGGTACAGTGTTTAATTGTTCAGAGCAGTGACAGAGAAAAGCAGGAACCTTTGATTTTCATGTATTTATTTGTGGGTTCCCCACCGCACTATATTTAAGTCTTTTTTGTTTTTCTTTTTTTCTGTTTTTTTTGGGGGGGAGGGAGGGGGTGTTTGTTTTTTTGTTTGTTTGGTTTTTTACACATGTAAGGGCTCAAGCAGGACAGCAAATTTGTTTGGGCTGGCACTGTTGGTCATGCCATATTAATATGGCAAACAGCACAGTCCTGGTAAAATGAATAATCAGGTCATTATTTAAGCCCTACTTTTATTTATTTTTTCTTAAAGATGGCACCATATTTATTATTTATCTTTCTTCTCAAGTGTATGAGATGAACTTTTGTTCAAGTTTTACAAACTAATGTAACCCCGACCTCAGTCTTACTAACCATGGATTTCAGGCTTAAGAAATAGAAGTTCTGGAAACAAGTTCTGTGAAGCACAAGCAGCTGAAATAGAAATTCTTGAATAACCTCAACTGCAGTTATCTCTTAAGTTGCAGTATAATGCAATGTTTGTCTTACAGCCATCCGGAACATTTTCAATACAACAATTTTGATATAACATTGTAACAATTCCCAGCTAGCCTGACACGATGATAAATACAATTTGTTCCTTGTAATCCATGTTACTAATAATTAACATGATTCTTTGGGGTTACATTGTATTTGATTACATTTTTAAAAATGAAGATACACAGAAAAACATCATCATATTGCAGAAATCAGATTCAAAAAGAACAGAACAAGCCCCAAATTACTTCCATCAAGCACTTCCACATTCATATAAGGTAAATTTGCCTCTCTGGGGACTAAAATATTTTAGGAAGAAAACATGTTCTAATTATCATCTTCAGGGCATTTTCAGTGACGTTTTATGGCAGTGGTTTAAAATAAAAATCTTAGTCATTCAACGTTTTAACTGAAAGCTACGTATTATGCAAGCAGTTCATCAAACCCATTGAGATACCTGCCTAGCAGTAATGCAACAATAAATAATGCTAGCATTTAAAGGGATTTTTATCACTAGCACTGTCAGATCAGATTGAAATGTTACGAGCATTAAGGTTAAGTATATGAAGGCAATAAAATGCTAGATGAAGCATGCTCAAGAGAGTTGTATTTTCCCAGTGGAGCTGGGACAGAGACTTGTAATGAGGATGGCTATCACCAGATCGTTGCATGGCAGCACTCTGAGGGTGGCATTTGGTGAGCTGCAGCCAGGCATGAGGTTTTGCACTGCGTCAGAGTTCAAGAAGTAAAACACAAATTACACCCTTTGAATTTGTAGCGATCCCTCCCTCAGCACACACCAGCTGAAGAAGTCTAGAGGAGAATGAAAAATCTGTGGGACATTTTTATCTTTGTGTTCATGTGCACGTGTGAGCTCACTTTTCCTCTTTCTGTCTGAACCACACTGTCCTGTCAGTCACTGAGGGATGCAGGAGTGGACTCAACCACGCTACCATTGACGCTTTGTCAGAGACCAGATCTACAGCCCAAGTCTTACCAGGAGGTGAGGTCACTTATCCTTCAACTTCTAGAAGTTTTTGTAATACCTAGGCAGTATAAAGAGCCTATTCCTGTTAACCATGATCCCCTCAGTCATCTGCTCACTGGCAGAGTTAGCTTTTGAACCCTGAAGTGTGGAGTTTGTCTTATTTGTTGTTTGTTTTTTTCATTTTATACCTCCCTGGCTGCAAATGAAACCTCTTCATCCCAGCTCAAAGCATACTAATCACAGAAAGCCTATTTTGCTGGGTTTTGGATCATAACCTTCTGCTCATTCTTAGCATGTGTAGAGGCTGAATAGATCACCATGAATGTTTATAACCTGAGCTTGTCTTGGCCAGAGATGCAGACACAGAGGACAAGTCCCTCATGGAGGATGGAGATTAGAGTTCAGTGTTGCTTTGTCCAATTCCTTCATGTCTCTCCCTGCAACAAGAATCCTGGCCCTGAATTAGGCAGACAGGCTATCTAGACAGTGTAATAGGAGAGAGAAGTACCAAGAAGGCAAGTATCTATGACATTTTGAAGCCAGGCCAACTGGGCCACTGTGAGACGCTTCACAGCCTGGGATACTGAGGCAGCGATGTGGAGGCATCCTAAGGAGGTTAAGTACTGATGGAGTTTCTTCTTTCATCAGACATCAGGGATGGGAAAGTTTTCTTCTTATATAAGTGTTTTCTTCCTCTAAAGGTGCGGGTTCAGCCTTCCACTTGCTTTGGAACAGAATTTGTTAGGAGCCTGTCTTTCTGTGAGAAGATGGAGCCTAAAACAGGAAAGGCTTTTCTGCTTCTTTGGTCAGACCTTTCCCATGTTGCATCAATCAATATTTATTATACGAAAGCAGGGACTCCAGCCTTGGTTTTCCACATCCCACTGATGACTTGAATCGAATTTGCAGACACACTTTCTCTCTCGGTGCTGTTTGATGTCAGGCAGGTGATGTGTACTCCGGGATTGCCTGCTGGAGAAGGCCAAGGAGCATGAAACATGCTGGCGTCAGGATTTTGGTTGAGAAGCCAACTCAACTCAACTCTGGAAATGCCAGTGCTTGGAAAATGTAGTGGAGACAGGTTTCTCCACTGACAGGTCACACTCAGGCATGGATTTTGAGGATCTTGACTGTCAGCTTTGACCGAACCATCAAATGTCTGTGATTCAGCTAGGTAGTCATTCAGCTTTAGATGTCAGAAGTTAGATATTATGTGTCAGATAGTTATTTCTCTTAATAATTACTTTCAGGGGGTCTTCAGAGAGGACAAACTGTGCAATGGAGCTGCTTAGTTCCCTTCACCGTCTCTAAATAGTGCCTAGTGCAACCAACCCTTGCTTTTAGGTGCTTTCCTTACAGTCTATAATTCTTACCTATAGGTTTATCTGTAAGTCCCTCTCATAGTTCCTTTTAATTCCAGTAACAGTGAGAATTAATGGTCTGTCTGAGTTGGTTTGTGTGAATGATCTATTTGAAAATAGAAATACAGAAACCATCCTGCTGTCCATGAAGAACATTGCCTTTGGTGCAGCAGTGGTTAGTGGAGGGTGCCTCAAAGGGAGAACAAAACTGCCCTATAAAGCATTTTACTTGTTTTATGTAAAGCACAAACAATTTATGGAAATGGCATTTAACCGATTATTCAATGTCCAATTATTCACATCTAAAATAATTCCTGAAGTTGGAGAAATAAAACACTGAATGACTCCATTTAGGAAATCCTTTTGACTCAAGTGCTTTCCTTGAAACAGCAAATAGCTGGATGACCTCAAGCACATATTTAATTGTGCCTTGTAATAAAGTAATATAATTAGCAATTACTTAAGAATGACACTTTAAAATACTTAACAGCTATTACAGGCATGCATTTATTCAAGAGATTTTGTTTTCTTTTGTCTTCTTACACTATAAACTAAGTTCCCTTCTGAATGTAGCTTATATGTGAGTTCTCCAAACGGTTCCTCAGGGTGCACAAAGGTGAGCAGTTTTGTTTGACAGCAGATCACTAATGACTGTAGGAGTCTCCTTTCTTAGAGGATAAACTAAGGTTGCAGGAGAGCAGTGCAAGGCACACGTTTAGCCAGACTCACAGTGTATTAGCCAGGCAAACAGGCCAGCACTCTATTTTTTTTTACCCCCCATCAGATACTGCCATTGGTAGTGGCAGTTTTTGTGGCACTGACCTGTGTATCACTTCGCATTGGTTTGCATTCTGCTGGCAACAGAAACATAGCGTGGGTGGGCAGCTCTGTCTTAAAAATAATAAACATTAAGAGAACAGAAGTCCATGTGTGTGCATACTTTTCTTGTAATCAAGCACATGTTAATTTGAAAGCCTTCAAATTAAAAAAATGGACTGTATAATAAAGGCAAAAAAGAGAAGCAGACAATTTTAAAAGTGGTACTGAGACTGTGACTGGATAAAAATACTGATATGCCCTTAAATTTAGTGGTAGTGATGAAATTAATAAATTAGCTTACTAGCTGGAATCCAGATTTGTGTGATTCTGTTACCTTAGCTGAGGAAAAAAGCAACTCCTATTCGAAAGGCCCAATCTGTGGTGCTATTTATATAGGGACAATAATGTCCTTATATCAACTCTTTGCCAACACCAGAGAGTTCAGTCGTACCTAAAGCGCATTCTCATGTTTTGCACGCTAGTGTGTTTCTCTCTACTATTGCATGCTATTCAGGGACAGCCTGTATCTCACTTTACGGGGCACATACATCACACCAGATGAGGCTGCTGAGAAAATGCTATAATCTCTTTAGTGCTGCCCTTTTTTATGTGCTTGCAAGGGCTTACTAGGCACTAACACATGGGCTTACCTGGGCGGCATTAGTGTTATCGCTGGAGTATGTTCCTTCAATAGCACTGTCCCATTTTCATCAAGTTCACTCATCCTGCAAGAAGGCAAACCTGACAGCATCAAGCAAGTATAGAAACCAACGCTAAAGTTTTATTTTCCTCTATGTTTACAAGTCCTCTGCTCCCAAATCTCTCTTGTTCTGACCATGAGAATGAAGCCTGCCCCTAGGATGACTGAAGGCTTGTTCTAGACCGTGAAAAGAGTAAACAAGGACTGCGTTTGCACAATGCAGAGTAAATCAGCTGTGCGGAGAGCAGAGCAGGGACAAATTACGTAAGAAAAAAGATCTTCATCCTGGGACAGGCATATTCAGGAAAAGAAATGCCGCGCAGCTATCTTATGTTCTGGTTCCAAAGAGAGGCAATTAGGAGTCCAACCCAGGCATGAACAATTCAATTTCCGCTGTCTGTTTTTCATATGGCCACTGGAATGTGTCCTGGGGACCCGATGGAGCCAAGCACACAGTTTGGCTCCAGGATGTCACAGGGGGAGAGACATGGACAGATACATGTCCTGGCACCTGCAACTCCCATTTAGCACATCTGCTTTACTTTTCACAGATGTAACCTGCATGGGAACCTCTCCTGGGCCAGGCAGGACCTGCACCAAGTGGGGTAGATGCACTGACAGAGATGAGCGAGCGTTCAGTAGTTACTGGAGCTGGGGGTGTCCCTGGTGACCTGCTGATGTCAAACACAATTTGGTAAAAGCTTGTTGAGGGGGAAGCACCAAACTGATGGCCTGACTTAGGTGCTAAAGTGTCCTACTCTGTTAAAAAACAGGGCTCAAGTCACATGCTGAATTTGAAGCACCAGCGGCTTTGCTGGCTTCCAGGGGACAGCATGTCACATAATTCTTCATGTCCTGTGGTGCAAGGACCTAGCTTTCCGGTTTAGTTTGCTACATGGTGCACCACCACACCTTCCTCCCCATGCCCATCCCCCTCAAAAAAACCCCCAAAACCAACAAAAAACCAAAACCAAAAACCAGGATATAAAAAAGAAAACTGCCAAACTACAGTGGTCTCAAGGGGTCAGTCACCACAACTCCTAAGTCTCACAGATCAACCTAGTAAATTCATTTGGAAGCTCAAGAGATGCTGGTTGGTGTCAGAGGGAAACCAGTAGAAAGAATTTGGCGCAAATAGAACGAATGGGGAAAGGATAGTGCTGTAAACATGGAGCAGTATTTACAACGTCCAGGGCAGTACTGGGCTGTATTACTAGAGAAGTATATATTTAAGATGTACATTTTTTTTAAAGGTATGCATCTCAGGTACAGCCATAAATGGGTATGGTAGTTATTTCTTCATCTTTGATTCAGCATTTAAGAGCTTTGCAGTATACAACACGCCTTGAAGACTGGGTGTGTACAAGTGTAATCTCTGCAAATGTTGACAAGAGAGCTGGTGTTAAATTTATCCTGGCTATAGTATGCTTAGATATTCATGAGGACTTAATACTAGAACTGTCCCATCCAAGTACCAGCTCATCACCGGGTATGTCAGAGCACAATGGTTTGATGATTACTGTACTGTTCATGGTCACAGTTCGTGTTACTCATTTGGTACACCGGTGCCATCAGCATACCGCAGAGGTAAATTATGTTAAATTATTACTTTCTCTGAGCAGTTTTGTAGTATAACGGTAAAGCATAAACCGTTTTCACAAAGTTTCCTATTCTGGCTAAACTGTGCACATCCATTGTTCTTCAACCGTTCACAAGAGTTTGCTGTAGAGACACCTACACCCCGAGGGCGTATGCGTCCAGTGACGCATTGGAGCCTCCCTGTTCTTTCTCAGAGGTATTCTCCAATAATTTATAAATGTTGATTTCTTGTTTTGCTTTTGCTTCCAGTCCCATTTTGCATCCTCCTGCTTCATTTCATGTGGCAGTCCCGTCAGATCAGAGAAGTATTTCTGGATCGCGTTGGAATTTGAATGGAGATAAAAAAGCGCGCAGGAAGCAAGGACCAGGATCCAGCAGTGCCGTGCTCCCTTCCCAGTCTGTGCCAGATCAGAGCTAGGATGAGCTGCACCGGGGGGAGTGCTGTCCTGCAGATAAGAAGGTCCATGGCCAGCTGTACTAACTGGATTCAGAAAGGTGAACATTACACAGCACGGAGGTCAAAACTGAGTAGGCTCTAGGTACAGTTGCTTCCGTGTCTTCTTTAAGCAAGGAGAATCCTGAAGATCATGGCCAGCAACATCCAGTCCCAGCTCTGGCCTTGTATGGGGCTCAGACAGATTTTCGGAAAGCAGATACCTTCTGCAGCACTGCCATTTTTGGCTGCTTCCTCTGTGATGGGTGGGCAGGATCCCAAAGATACAGATTTCCTTTTTTTTTTTTTTTCTGAGTGAGGCGTAACTTTCTTGAATCAGGGAAATCACATTAGAATTACGCTGTGGATGATGTATCCTAGATGGTTAGATCTTCAGATACGTAGAGGAACACTCAGTGAGTCAGCCCTGCAATTTTTGGTGGAGTAGGTCTATTCCGGAGTGTGGGTGTTTGCAGAACAATTACGTAAGTGTCAGGGTAGCGAGGAACTTTTGACATTTCTGGCAGCTTAACTTTCTTTTCAGTCAAAAATATATTAATTGTTGTTCTCTTGCATTAAGCACACATCATTGCCTTAACTGTATTTGGGGGGCATTTTTTTTAAGCATCAGTTGTCAGGGCAAGATATTGGAGCAGTTTTATTCTTGAGGAAACAGGAAATTTTTCACAGTTACAGTGAGACGAACATTTGTGACAACCATTTTAAATCATATAAGAGGGTGTGAAAGTTGCTGTGCCATATGCCTGGAATTTACTATGGTAAAACTAATTACTGCCACTGAACGCAAGGGCCTGTCAGCATTTTCATCATCACACCCACCCTCAACACCTTTTCTCTTTCTTCTTTTTTTGAGTTTATTTTGCCTGACTATTTTGCCTGTGTAGTTTTTGGGCTGCAGAATGATAATGCAACATCCTAACTAACACTTGAAATGCCTTATGGTTTATATTTGAGGTATGTTTGGTACCCCACTGAAGTATGGTGGATTAAATTGTGAGGCAACTGCTTTTCTGTGTATTACACAGGGAAAGAAAGAGAACTGGTTTTTCTCCCAAGAGCAAGATACCAAAATTAGTCTGACTAGGTCAGTGTCCAAATGGCATTTTTGAGAAGATTTCTTTCTAAAGATTAACAATGGAAAAACAAAAACTGATAGCTGTTTTATTTCTTATCTGATTTAAGTTGTACCTTTGGTACCAAAACTCTCCAGTCAAACTAGCTAATGGATTTTTATTTTTTTTCAATCTGGATAAATGTGAAATATTTCAAATTATCATGACCTTGATATACTGTCGCTTCTTCTACATGGTACGATTAATGAGCTAGGTCACAATGCTGAATGGTGCTGGTCATCCAGCTGACATGCCTGAGTAATCATCTAGCAAAATAGCATTTGTCTGTGGCTCTTGGAGAGTCAAAAAACAGCTGTAGGATGATTTTCACCTGAAAAAGTGTATTTTCTGAAGTCAGTCAGAGAGAAGGGCTCTCTTAGACGCTCTGCGGGCTCAGAGGGAGGACTGAACCTACCATCTGTGTCGATGCTTGTCCACACACAGCATGTTGGCTGTGATAGTCCTTATTGAGACTGGAAGTGTGTAAGATGAGGACTCTACCAGTGATAGTATGTAGTGAGGAATCGCTGGGATAACCTGTGGGTTTTGGGCTCTCACCAATATATTTTTGTCCAGGAATTTTCCTAATTAGCGAGGACAACTTCAGCCTGGATGTTCTGGCTTAATGATATCTACATTATACCAGCTCAGACTCTTTGCATAAGGGGGTATATTTTATCACTTGTCTCTGAAAATAGCAGACTCAAAGTTTGAATCTCAAGTCGCTGCAATCATCCGATTGTTCCTCCAAAACTTAGAAAATTCTGGAGATCTGCAGTGTGAATCCATGGCCTTGTATCACTCGCAGCCTGGTAGACTGAAGGGATTCATTGTTCTGATGTGTGCAGGAGGAATTGCATAAATCCAGTGAGCAAAAACAAAGGGCCTCTTAGTGCCTCATATTTCCTCTCCAGGATTTATGCAAAGTGAATAAAGGAAAGAAGTCTTCTGCATTGAGTGCTCGGGATGAGAGCACTCTTCACTTCAGCCCAGTGCTTTTAATCACTACCCGTGTCAATACATGTAGTTACTCAGAGAAAACTGGGAGCAAATAAGCCTGAGTTCTTGCATACCAAGAGCTCTCTATGCTCACTGATAAAATTAATTTCTCACAGACTAATTATTTAAAAATAATTGCTCACACTCCCCTGAGACTCATTAACAACACACATGATGCCTCTGCGGTGGATGAAAGCTGTTACATGCAGGTAGGGAGAGGTCACCTACCTGCATCATTCAGCTTCAGGGCAACTCAGAAACCTTCAACAGGGTATTTCCTTCAAAGGGTTTCGTCAGCTGGACTTTTTTTTTTTCCCTAAAGAAAAATCTGAATCTGGGGTCTGAAAATCTACAGAAGTAAATTCACAAATGCTGCATTATTAATTGGGAAAGCTGTAGGAAAATACTGATTACAATCTGCTAATTGTCAGATGCACACCTGTCTGTCTCTATTGAGGATATATCACTTGATTCAGTCACTTTGATCCTACTTATCTCATATGAGTAAGATGATCAGTGTTCTCAAGCTAGAGACCGAACTGGAAACAAATAAGAGTGGTAAGTATTCTGTTTTTAGTGGAGACGACTGTAGGTACTTTGATCCAATTCTCTTCATCAGTATGTTTCACAACAAATAGCAACTGTAACATTAAAATAGTAGCAAGAAACAATAGGAAGATTCATAGCCATTAGATTAACATCAGCCTGAACTGTGAAAACCATTTTAGATGTAGTGCCTCAGTTCCCTGTGAGTGGCGTTACAGCAGTTTTCAAGCTAGGTGAGCTGACATAGTAAGGCAAAACCAGTGTCTGGAGTAGGACCTATGATGTTGGTTATCTTTTTGCTCTTAAAAGCTTAGCCCATATTGATTTTGCAACTGAGTCCCTACAAAAATATATTTCATGTTACTTTAGAAGGCAGATGAGGCTAAAATTGCTGAGAAATTAACCAAGGCCTTTTTATTCTCAGAGCTTGGAATTGATCGGTCACTCTGGTCATCCATTAAGTTGGATTCAGCATATTGCCTTTAGAAGAAAGGGAAAATGAACTTCTGACCACAGAGTCAGCAGACATGAGATGGGAAAAGGTTACCAGAGGGATCAGGTCCAGCTGTGGCAAGGCAAGCTCCAAGCAGGGCTTGCAAGTAAGGTGAAAGTGATCCCAAAACCTCTCATATGCCAACAGCTACCCTGTGGATCTGTGCAGCTCCAGCCCTGCACCCCTTATCACCTTTCCTCCTGAATTCCCACCTGACCTTCATATTCAGGACTCAAAAAAACCCATGTGAGCTTCCTCCATTCACTCCGTGTTGAAGAGTTTGCCTGTGAGCAACTCCTGGGCATCTGATGTGTGTCGTGCATGCACTGGGGTGAGGCACGCTGATGAACGGGTTACACGGGCTGGCGAGGAGGGAACTGAGCATTTGCTGAGGTTGGTTTTGCCTAAGGCCACCCCTTAGAGCAAAAGCCTGTTTGGGAGCAGCCAGGAGACTTTTTTACTCTCTCGGGGTGGGATTATGAGCTGTGCCTGAGGTCAGAGAGGAAGGAGCAAGGTCTAGACAAAGTGGGGCTGCTGAACCTGAAGTAACAGCGCCCCATGAGATGTGGTCTCTCCATCTGAGAACAGGCTGCCCAGATAGTCCAGTTTCTGTCTGAGCTCTTCTTTCTGGCATCAGGAGAAAACACCTTACCCAGCATATTCTTAGAGACTGTTTTCTATAGCTCTCCATAAGCTACCCAGCAAGGCCATCTGTTGAAACTCAAAGGTGTTTGTTTTTGTTTCTGCTGCTGTGTGAGATCGCATCTCGAATTTCTTTGTAGGCATGGTCTAGTTCACTTTGGAGGAAATACAAAATGTTTCTTGAGAAGTGGCAAGGAGGACTTGGTTCTCTGACTCCTTTCCTTCCCTCAAGTCCAAAGAAGGGTTTCTAGGAAGCAACTTTTGATTTGGTTTGGGTTTTTTAAGAACACATAGCACTTCTAGGAACCTACAGTCACTATATACTTGGAAGAAAGAAGATGGGTGTATGATTTCAGAGGAATCAAAATTAATTCCTGAGATCTGTATGTCAAAGATTTCCTCCAAGGGTTTTCTTAGCACACATCCATGTTCTTCTGAAATTTTCCATATGTTTTCAGGGCTTTCATAAGATCATGTGTGCAGTATTTGCTCTGGAGTGGCCTTTTGACCAGTGTGAGTTTTACCTTCCAAGAATCAACTTCAGCTGAAGCAACCTCAAGATCACATAATTTTTTTTTTTTTTTGCCCTGCTGTCAGTGACATTTGTGAACGATGGAAAACCATCCATATGGCTAAACAGACTATCCCCACTCCCCCACAAGTAGTGATTTAGAGGATGAAAGTAATATTCATCCTGATCATCTGTTTTGTAACAGGATATTTATCTCAAGCTTTCAAGAATGTCATTATTATTGGGGGAGGAGGGGAATGGACAGTACAACAGGATCTGTAATAGATTATTGATGCTGGGAAGTGGGTAAGCTGGAGGGAAGGAAACCTGCCTGGACCCCACCAGCCCTGCTGTTGCCCAGGAAGAAGAGCTGTGGGCCCATGATGATACAAGGAGGAGGAAGCATTCTCACCATGGTCAATTAGGAGTCCAAGGAGACTAAATGGGGTTTGAAAAATGGCAGGACCCTAAAAGGGGGGTGGATGGATGTGTGAAGAGAGGACTGGTTAGGACAGGGACTAGGGACAAGGCTGCAAATGTTTCTGTGAGCACATCCTTGAAAGCGAATCCTGTTGCACTGCAAAGAGGCTGGCAGTGGAGGAGGCTGAACCTCAGCTCTGGGACTCTGGTCCAGTTAAGCAAATGGCATGGTTCTGGCTGATAATGGCGCAGAGTATGGCTCAGTGTTTGTGTCTGCCTAAAAATGACCTAATTTAAACTCGATTTCTGAACTGAGGAGCATGAAAATTTCAAAGCGTTTTGCTTCCAGTCAGGACTTCCAGGGCTGGTATTAATAGCTTTGGTGTACTGTACTCCATTGATTTAAAGCACCTGTGCTTCTAAAAGTCAGGATTTTATCAATTTTTTTATCACTTACACAGGAAACAGTGCTGGACTTAATGCTATTTATCCAGCTGGACATATTGACTTTGACTTAGGAGATCAAAGCATTTGGGTTAGGGATTGTGTAACATCTTCCTATAAGAACTGTCAGGGGTAAATTTACCAAAGCCTGAAACTTTGATTGATGGTCATTTTGCATGAGTGTTCAGCCTCAGGAAGCACACAATAGACCCTTTTTCTTCATGGAGCTGCAGGCTGTGGCACCTTTAAACATACATATTTTGAAACACATTTCATCATTGTCTGGAACATAACAGTACACAAAACCCTGGAGGTACACTTGAAAGTGAGCTTTCCCTTGGCTCCAAGGAGGTGACCCAAAACCCTTTTAGATGCAGCTTGCTGTAGTGCAAATTGGGAGCCAGTAGGGGAAAAAAGTTTTTTTGTTTGTTCTGGAGTTTGGTTGGTTGGTTGGTTTTGGTTTTCTTTGGGTTTTGGCTGTTTGTTTTGTTTTGTTTTGTGGTTTTGTTTTGGGTTTTTGTGTTCTGGTGTGGTTTTTTGTTGTTGTATTTTGTTTGTTTGTGGGGTTTTGTTTGCTTTATTTTGTTTGTTTGTTTGTTTCCATTGTATTACCAGCATTTCCCAATAGGTAAAAGACTGGAAAGTGCTAGCTCAGGAGCTCAGAGATTCAGTCCTGTGCTCCTGTGACTCCTCCTTGCTGCACTGGAGGCAACAGCACAGCCTGCCAGAAAGATGCAGCCCTTCCTCTGAGGCTGGATAGGAGAGACTTCTTGTCCCAGCTTAAGGTGAGACACATCACCTCCTGTGAACTGTCTTCCAACTTCCCCCATCTATTTATATATGAAGGGTACTAAATACACTTATGTCACCACACACATCTTATGTCACCACACACATCTTATGCCACCAGTTGTTGAGGGTTTATTTGCATCCTCTAACTTTTAAGAGGTGAGGTACTGGTCCCCTTCACAAGGGTATTGGGGAAAGGCTGCACAGAGCAGAGTTCAGCAGGGGATCCTAATTTAGGGGCACTAGCTGCCTCCTAACAGAAAATACCTCCCACTGTTGGCTATGAAGGGAGACATGGAGAGTAATCTCTTGCCTCAGTCTCAAACAAAGCCGTGCAAAATACCTGTCCCAGCCTCAGTGGAATTAAAACAAGGTTTAGGTCCCTCATCCTAGGAGCTGTTAGCATGGATGTACTCTTCGTTGAATAGTTGCCCTTGCTGCAATAGTAGGGGGTGTGTACAGACTTAAAATAGATGAAATATGACAGTCTGAGTTTTTCCGTCAACCTAAAATTAAAAACCAACAAGTTAGATAGCATTACACTAGCTCTATTACTGTCCATCCCTCGGTTTGAAAGCTGTACAGAGCTTTGATCTGCTCTGAAAATTATTGCCATCGTACAAGACAGCATTACTCTTTTGTTGTCCAGGTGCTGAGGGTACAGATGACGCCCAAAAGATGGGCCAGCCCTGTTTTGGCCCATCCCATCTCTGTAGCTGTGCCCTGCAGGTCTGCCTCTGGGGTGCTTACCCAAGACTTGGGTATGTGTAGCCAGCTTGCTCTGGCCTGGAGCAGCGAGGGCAATTTCAGTGGTGGTAAAGGGGCTTGTTGCTGCCACCATCATTTTTTTGTAGCCTTTGTCCTGAGCATGCCACTGCCTGCGTACATCTGGCCTGTGTTGCTGCAGTGCACAGAGGCCTCCTGTCCTGCAGAAATGCAGCAGTTTGAAAATGTTCTGTGGGCTTTTCCTTTTTTTTTTTTTTTTTTTTTTTTTTTTNTTAGCTACAAACAAACAAACCCTAAATATTTGGAGTTCAGATTGCATGGCTCAAGGACTCAGGATGATTAAAAGCAGGAGCCACACAGAGACATCCAGAAATGATTGTTTTTAACGAGACAGGAACTTTGTCTGAAAACAGGATGACCTGCTGCAAAAGACGCCAACAAATCCCCGTAGAGCTTTAGAAAAAAAAAAAAACAAGCAGGCGCCTGAGTGTGCTTTAAAAAAAAAAAAAAAATCCTGCCTAGTAATAAAAAGAGATGTGAGGGTAAACAGGAAAAGAGCACTCCACACTGCGAGAGCAGCCAGGAGGAGGAGAGGCTGGGGAGGGCGCAGATCTGAAAACCTGATATGGAAACTGAAAGGACAGATTTCTTCATATTCCCCAGGACAAACTCCCTGTGAAAACACAGCCCCAATGCAGCTTTGAGTGGCAGTTCCCTGCTATTTCTCCTTGTGGCTTTGTACTGGTAGTATGGAGGGTTTAAGAGGGTGGCACAGGCTCTGCAAGTTTTGTTGGCTTGCATCAGTGGCTATAAAGAAGTGTCATTTCAGATTTCCGTGACATACAGACTTAAGAGACATTTCTACTGCTTAACTGTATTTCCTGAAGATAAAGTTGCTCAGTTCTGCACACCTGTGCTGCAGTTATACTGCAGTACATCTTGCTTTCCCAATTTTGGTGTGAATCTCATGACATATGTTGTGTTTGCCACTAAGACCTAGCTTCTGAAGTTGTGTGATTTCATTATAATCTCAGTTTTCATGTATCTGAAACAAATCTTTCTAGTCTTCATGCCTAAGAAAGAAAACCTTGAAATCATGAAGGCAGCTTACTATAACGTGTAGATTGAAATACCTAATATTGCTATTTTCTGATGGTGAATTTTAAAATAAAATACTGTTTTGAGTAATTAGGATATTGATATTTGGGCTTGATTATGATGACAACTTCTGCTTGTTGGCAGAATTTGTGGACCCAAAAAATGAGCAGGTTTTCCATTGCAGCTGTCAGTGAGACACCTGTAGCAATGAACATTGTGGGATATGTACCCAGCATCAGGCCCAGGGATGGCAAAATCCTTTACAGAACGTTCCTCCTCAGTGCTGCTCCGAAGTCAAAGACTTCCTGAGAACTGAAATAACAATTTAGGAGAGCTTGTGTTCATATGTGGCCAGAGACATCACAGAATCATAGAATGTCTTGAGTTGGAAGGGACCCACAAGGATCATCGAGTCCAACCCCAGTTCCTGCATACAACACCATGTATCTGAGAGTGTTGTCCCATCACTTCTTGAACACTGTCAGGCTTGGGGCTGTGACACCTCCCTGGGGAGCCTGTTCCAGTGCTCCAGCACCCTCTGCCTGAAGAACCTTTTCCTAATGTCCAACCTAAAGCTCCCCTGGCACATCTTCCTGCCATTCCTCCAGACTTTTTCATTGGTCGCCAGAGAGAAGAGATCAGCGCCTGCTCCTCTGCCTCCCCTTGTGAGGAGACTGTAGGCCATGACTAGGTCTCTACTCAGCCTTCTCCAGGCTGAGCAAACAGATTCAGCAGGCCATAAAATCCAATGACAAAAGAAGATTCATCCTCCCAAATGTAGGTCCTGGCCCCTACCAAAAGGCAGGGGAGTAGCGTGGGCTGATGTCAGTGTTTTGGCTTTGTGTTGGGGCTTTCAGCACAGAGGTTGCTCCCCTCAGGCACCAGACATCAGCTCTACTGTGGCAGTGATGCTCCTGCCCTTGTCCAAAGACGACAGCTTTTCTGTTCCAGTGGCTCCTGAGGAAAACACTGTAGTTCAAACACCAATGGCCTTGCATGCACTGATGGGAATAACAAAGAGGCTTTTGGGTTGTCTTTCCTGGAAGCAGCCCTAAATCCCTGCTGATGTACCCCTGGTGCCTGGTGCTGGTGCTCCGTCAGCTCTCTCTGGGTGTTCACCAGCCCTGGCCCAGGAGTGCCTCCATGTCCCTCCACACCACACTGTCTCTTCCAGAGAGATTACAGCTTTTTTGGGTGGGCGGGAGCAGGGAAGGAAGACTTGTTTTTGAGCTCTTCAGATGATGGAAAAGACATTAGACTCCACCTTCTTCTGGGTATTGCTTCAAGGCTGACAAAGAACAGCTTCTCCCAGGAGGAGGAGGGGTGCTGGGAGCGCTACGGATGCAGGGCTGCCCTGCAGCTGGGCACCTTGCTTTTGGGTCACAGCTCTGGAGCCGGTCATAGGGACGATGGCTACCCCTGCATGCCTTTTTGGCCCCTGCATCTGATATAAAAATGCTTCCCACTGAGGAGGTGTTTGGTTTCAATTTGCCATCAGTTCAGCTGCACTGCTTTGTTTTGCACCTGCTTTCTCGGGTAGCCAAGGACCCTGGGCACAAGAACTTGTTCATTCTATTTTTTATTATGTCATGGATGCTGGAGTTTTGCTTTGCTTTAGTATAAATGAAAGGCGATTTGCTACTATTAGCGTATGTGACTGCCCATAGATCAAATATCTATCTGTGGCCTGCAGCACCCTTCAGCACTGCGCTACTTGAGATTAAGAAGTAACAGTAGGCACTATGATCGGAGAAATTTCCAAGAAATGAAACTAAAACTGAATTAATTTTTTGTCTTATCAAGATGGATAGAAGTACCAGCTTCTTAGTCCACCAGTTACCTGATTTTCTGATCTTCACATGCACGCTCACAAGGACACAAACACCTGTAGCAGCACACTTTGGTTTGCCGCTATAACTTCCAAGCTCGCTGTGACCATAGAACACAAAAACCTACCTGCAGGGCACAGGTAAGCTTATTTGTGGAAGGATCTTGAGAACTGTATTCTTATAAGATGTTCTTGTCCTCCTCGGACAAGCAAAGACATGATATCATTTATATTGGTCTGAGAAAAATTAATTCTAAGGAGACATGTCAAGGTGGTAACAGCTTGATTAAAAAAAAAAAAAAAAAATTGTAAAATAAGTGTGCAAGATACTTAAATACATCATTGGGGAAAAAAAGAAAGAGAAAAAAAGAAGTTAATTCCTTCTCCAGAAGCAAGCGATGCTTTAAACTCTGCCTTAAAATTAATATAAATTGTGTGAGATGTCCTAGGTCCCAAATTCATCTCACACATTGTCAAAGGAGTGGTAGCATCACTGGAGATCTAACATGGAAAAAAAAAAGTTTCATTTATGTTACAAAAGAGTGAGTTCTGGGTAGCTGCTCTAGATTTCTGCAAATATGTTTTTTTTTCCAAAAATCTGTCTTAAGTAAGAGGTAGTGGCTTCTCTTTGTCACTCTTAATTTGAATGGTGGATCTTATGAACCTTTTTTTTATTTTGCATTTGCACTTGAGGACGTTTTAACTCTTGCCAATGAATTGTTCACCTCAGCCTCTTGGAAAGGAGTCATGTAGGACTGATGCCATTAGTGTCTGATAACTTCTAGGCCATTCACTCTTTAATGGGCTATGAAGTAATTGGCTCTCTTGGTCCTGCCCAGCAGGGTCTCTGGCTTGCCCAAGTATTGCTCCCTGATAGTGTCTACAAACGCCGGGACACACCGACCTTCTTCACCGACAAAAAAAGGCCATTCAAACCAGCCATTTTGCTGCAAAAAGCTCGCTGGTTTGGGCAGTGACACAGCACCACCATCTCTCCAGAGGATGCTGCCTTTTGCAAGGGTCGGCCAGTGGGGAGGTGGCTCCTGGAGAGAAGATGGTGGGGAAAAGAGCAAAGGGGAACCAGGCTCTCATTAAGGTTTGGGGAAAAGGGATTATTTAAGCAACAGGCCAAGGCTGGCAGGGACCTCTGGAGACCACTCAGTCCAGGTTGCCTGCTCAGAGCAGGGTGAGCCAGAGCAGGTTGCCTGGAGCCAGATTCTGCACCTCTAGCTGTCAGCAGTGCAGAAGCAAGCCCGAAGTTGGAAGCCTTGAAGCCAGAAGTTGGGCATAGCACATTTTTATGCCAAACTCACGCTGAGAGGTTCTGAGTTACGAGGGATGATACTCTGAAAAGACTATTTCAATGAAGTTCTTTGTATTCCAACTAGTCACACACTTTCTTTTTCTCCCTCCAGATATTATCTTGCATCATCTTTGCCGTATGGAAGAAAGGAATGATGCTGTTCTGATCTGCTGCCATAAAAATATGAAATGTTGTTTGTGTGATCTTCAGAGTAGATTAGAACTGGGAATTTCCACTTTGAAGGGATTTTCAACATGTTGAAATTCGTTTTCCTTTCAATCTAGACAAGCTACAGTATTGTCAAGTTTTCCTACAAACGAGAAATCCTGTCACAAATGGATTTGTAAAATATGTGAATGTTTTATTAATCTTTATAAACACTGTTTCAAAGCAAGATGTTAATTGATAACTGCCTTTTATTATTTTCGATAATTTGATTTTTAAAGTAAAATTTGATCTTTATGGCCATCTAGATTCTCAAAGTATTCCATGAGGAAGGACTCTTAGAGGCAGTCAGCACCTGCATCTCTGCTCCCTCTGAATTCGTCATCGGCTTCTGGGAACAGAACATAACCAAAACACAAGTGCTTCTAGCAAGCCCAACTTTAAAGCATGCTATTTAGCACAAGGAGTTAAAAAAGAAGCACTGTGAAGATGGGAGCTGTGGGTAAGAATCTCTCTAGTGATATGTGTCACCTGTGATCAGTTATACCTGAGATGTGAGGCATGATGATGGGGCTGCCAGGGCAGGGCACCTTGAATATTGTGTTCAGTTTTGGGCAACTCACTACAAGAAAGACATTGAGTTGCTGGAGAGAGTTCAGAGAAAGGCAACAAAGCTGGTGAGGGGCCTGGAGCACAAGTCTGATGAGGAGCAGCTGAGGGGACTGGGGCTGTTCAGCCTGGAGAAAAGGAGGCTGAGGGGAGACCTTATGGGTCTCTATAACTACCTGAAAGGTATCCTCCCACGTAGCAAGTGATAGGATGAGAAGAAATGGCCTCAAGTTGTACAAGGGAAGGTTAATATTGGATATTAGTAAACATTTCTTCACAGAAAGTGTTGTCAGGCATTGGAACAGGCTGCCTAGGGAATTGGTTGAGTTACCATTCCAAGAGGTGTTTAAAAGACATGTAAATAAGGTTCTAGGGATGTGGTTTAGTGCCAGAGTTATGTTAACAGTCGGACTCAATGATCTCGAGGATCTCTTCCAACCAAAATGATTCTATGATTCTATGATTCAATGATGCTATGGTAAGTCTCTGTTTTCCTAACATAAAATGACATACGGATTTCCTTTACAGGAGGTTGGCTATTCCTGGTATTCCGGTTTGGGTTCAGCCTTATGGAGACATAGTCATCCTTCTTCTTGCCTCACCTGGCCCTGGAAGCAGGACAAACATGTCTGTGTGGCGATTGCCCAGAGTCAGCAGTCCTAGCTGGTTTAAGCCATCATCCCAATGGCACTGTTTGTCCCTCGGGCAGCTCAGCAGTCCAGACACTGGGATAGAAACAAGCTTGGGGAGACCATCTGGCATAATTACACCTCTATAAGAACCAGATAAGTTTGTTACTCTTACAAGGGCACTTACAGTACAGGGGAGATTGGACTTTGCATTGCCGAGTTTATATGCTGTGGCAGCCCAGTACCACATGGGGATGGCTTTTATCCCTTCCTGTCTTCATTTCTTCATCAAGCACAAGCAATGCAATATGATTTATTAGGGTACATTATACCAGTGCTCAAAAACAATGCAGCAACAAGAAAAATTAACAACAACAATTAACAACAAACAATTAACATAGGACTGTGTCCACATATATTCTAGTAAGTGTTTAAAATAGCACAGAACAGGTTTCTGAGGCATTTGACACACAAAGTTCACCTTATGGCCTTTCCTGGTATGAAATTCAGAACATTTTTGAAGTTTCTTGGCACTGCAGACTGCAAGTTACTGTTGACTAGATGAAGTGATGCCACAAGTGGGAAACGATAGATGAGGAGACAACAGATCTTGGGGTGCAGACGAATGCATCTCCACTGCAGCACAGGGACAGATGTGTCTTGTTCAGTCCAAAATTGCTTGTAAGTTTTTACTGTCTGGTGTCATTACCGAGTGAAATAAAGCTGAACTGATTACTAATACAGAGTCACCAGTCCTTGTCCCATAGTCTGAATCTATACATCACAGCTCCAGGTTAAATCATATGTATTAGGAGCAAACATAAAATAGCTACAGGGCTCAAAAGTGCAGATGACTGGGGAATCACATGTTAATGCGATAAAAAATTAAATTTTTCCTCCCAAATACAAAGGGACTGTTTAAAGAGGAGATTTTTCCTTGGAGGAAAGACCATTTCCAAGTTGTTGGTTGTTGTGGCTTTTTGTTTGTTTGTTTGTTTTAGTTTGTTGCTTTTTTGGTTTTTGTTTTTTTGGGTTTTTTTACATTGTTTTTCAGGGAAGGAAGACCATCAGGGGTGAGGTGCTGGGGAGATACCTGGGAGCTTTGGCAGGGTGTTGAGCTAAATCCTGAAGAAAACCAAGCAGAGTCTAACTAAAAACCAAGCAGAGTCTAACTGGAGTCAAGAGCTGCCACATGAGGGAGAGGAGGAGACGGGTGGATTCTCTTCCCCCAAAATGATCCTGTGGTAAAAGAGGACCAGCAACTATAATGAGAAAAGAAATATAAGGGACCAGTGGAGAAAATGCTCAGTAAGGGCCAGAAAATGCCAGGCCTTCTCATGGTCCACTGACTCCCTTGCCAAGCAGCTGTGTCCTGCAGCTGATGGATAATCCTGGACAGGGAGCAGTCAGCCAGAGAAGGCTTTTCGTGAGAGGGGTGTATACAAGGCAGTACTTCATCTCCAGGCTTCAGTGGAGGAAAGGGAACCGAGATAATGTCCTGATGGGTAGTAGTGGGCAGAGGTGTGGTGTTCTTTCGTCGTGCTTGTTTATGGCATGGCAGCTGGGCTGAACACACTCATTTGTATTGAATTGCACAGTGTGTGAGTGCTCAGCAAACAAAGAGGCAGGTATCTGAAAACAAGGTATTTATAAAGGCTGCAGATCAAGAGCAAGGTGAACTAAACTTGATCACAAATAGGCTTTAATGTTGCACTGGGGACAGTAACTCCCACACAAGAGCAAAGAAGGAGTTTGAATGTGTGGACATCTGGCTTCACGCATTCGGGCAAGGACCATCACACTGATGTTTATAAACCATCCCACAAGGTGCCTAGGAATAACACAGGGGCTCTGGAAAGGCAGACGAGCTCTCCAACAACAAATTATATTTTAACTGGGGGGGGGGGGTGGTGAGGTAACTGAGCTGGGCTTGGGCCACCCAGCAGCAGTCCAGACCTGGCCAGCTGTGCCAGGCTGCACACCAGTGCAGTCCTCACTTGGGCAAAGTACTTCACTGGGGCTACCACAGCCCAGGCAGCCTCTGCTCGTGGGCCTTTCACTTCCCGAAAAGAGCAGAAGTAAAATGAGCTGGACAACCAAGGCAAGCAAGGAACAGAGATTTCAGACTCCTCTGTAAAGACACTATAGCTAAGTGTCTGAAAACGTGCTTCCTGGGAGCAAACTGTTGCACATGAAATGCTGCTATATTGTGACAGAAAGTTGAAGAAAAAAAGATCGACGACTTTGCAGATGAATGAGCAAAGGGCCAAGACGGCAAAAAGAGCTCTTAGTTTGCCATAAAGCTGTTTGTTAAGTTTTCAAGTGCTGAGCAACAGGAATGTAAAACCTTTTTTCATTTTGGTGGCAAGAGGCAGCTGTGAAGGAGGGGTGCTCGTCTGCATTAAAAATTGACTTTTGCTAGACGGGTGTTCCTGGCAGGTTACACCTGCTTCCCACCCCGTGCCTTGCTGCCACTCTGTCTGGAGCAACGTGCTCTTAACAATAGCTGGTGGCTGGAAGGTACAGCGTGTGCTGCACTGCTCATTTCCCCTTCCTCCCAGCCTGATTGTTATTGCAGTGCCCAGGAGCAAGAAGGGCTCTTTAACACCATTAAGCTGTGAGAAACTGCGGCTGTGACAGTGAGGGTCTGACTTCACGCTATACGAAGTTGAAAAACATGTAGAAGAGAGAAGATGCCTTCCTGTAAGTACTTTGTACTGTAAAGCATGTCTAGATACACAAACACTCGCAAGCACATGCATCCGGGAGGAGGTGTGTGTCCATGGGGGGAAATCCTGCCTGCACCGAAGTCAATGACAAATATTCCCGCTGACCTTGGCAGGGCAGAGCTTCAGCAACCGCCTGTACATGTGGTGGGGTGTTGTGCAGGCACACCGTGAGTGCATTTATGCACAGTCGGGCTGGGGGGTGGCAGCCTGAGACACACTAGAAATTTGCTGAAATACAGCTGGGGAGCGAGGGCTCGTCCCGAATCCAAACCCCACATGCCAGCAGTGCTACATCGCCATGTTGTCACGTCCTTCTGCGTCACATCAGAGCTGGAGCAGCTTTATCTGCGTGCAAGTCACGAGAGCGTTCCCAGGCAGTGACCTTGCCTACCTCAGGGGACTAGAAGGGGTCTTGGGTTGCTTGTTTGGTTTTGGCTTGGAGACTTTTTTTGTGTGTGTGTGTGTGTGTCTTTTTTTACATTTGTTTGGATTAGTCTAAAAGTTGGTGAACTGCTTTCATTTATTCTGTTCCCAAAATAGGTAGGATAGTTTTCAAGGGTCAACTAGAAGGGCCAACAGGCCCTTAGGTAACCCTAATCCTGCATTCAGTGATTTCATCCAGCTTATTTTACCCTTGGCTCTGCCTTTGAGGAGGCAGAAGTTCAATCACTTCAGTCACTTCTACGATTGACGTTAGCGTACTGTCTTGAAAACTGCTATTTTAAGGTTGATTATAATTCTATTCCAGTGATTTTTTTTCAACTGTTTTGAATTTGTGCAGCTCTAAGCATCTTTCAGTGATAACATAGATGGAAATTTAAGATCCTAGCATAATGACTATGAAACTCGGTTTCCTTAGATACCTTTTGGAGATTCATTAAAAGTAACTTAGGGCACCAAAGTTTAAAGACCTGCTCTAGTGTGTTTAGCTATAATGTGCCAAAACTTAAGTGGCTATTTTCACGTCAATCCCTGCATACAGTGGGCCAGCCACCTAATTTTATTAATGTAAAATGTGTATTATATTTACAGATTCCTCCTGTTCATAACTGTAATTTTGTAATAGCTGGATTGTCATTTTTTCTGTCCTTCTTTGGCACCGCAAGCATCACAAACATCTGTGTGGCACAGAATTAGGCGACTCCCCAAATTGGAGCTGTGATTCCTGTAGGAAAGCACCATGTATCTATGCCTGCGACCAAATTAGGGGCAGTATGCCAAGTTCTTTCAAGAATTTGGCCCTAACTGTGATTACCATAGCTGACGGCTGCCCGCTTCTGAAAATCTGCTGCAATGTGCTGAACATTTGGAAACTCTGGTGATAAAGACCAGCCAGTCAGTGGAGTGCTGTCTCAGTTCGAGGGTGATGTGAAGGACAGTAGAACAGGGGCCAGAGCTTCCAGTAAAGAAAAGCAGAAATGCATTCAGACTAATAGACGGTGTCTGGTCAAGATTCCAAACACCTGGTGAAACCAAACCAAAACAGGAGTATTGCTAACAAACATCAAGCACACCTAGATCTGCCTAACAAGTATAAAATGCTAAATCACTTCTGGCGCAAAGT
Source organism: Pampusana beccarii (assembly GCA_013399365.1). Lineage (NCBI taxonomy): Eukaryota > Metazoa > Chordata > Aves > Columbiformes > Columbidae > Pampusana > Pampusana beccarii. The sequence continues at coordinate 479,556 of VWYH01011234.1, forward strand.
GTCTGAATTATCTTTGTAAAAGACTAGCATGTCCTTAGCTCCTGCAGAAGAGCTCTGCACTAAGATCCTGAATCCAGAGCCTTCCTGTTTGGCAAATGCATCCTCACATCCCTGCAGAGGTGTGACCTCTTGGCCATGCTCTGTGTTTCACTGGAAAAGCTGGGAATATTGCAAGTTGCTGATGAAGAAAAACTGCTGAACTGTTTTGGAGCTCTGAGATCTGGGTGGGTGAAATTCATTAAAATTTAATGGCTTTTTTTTCATCCATTTTAGAGATGTGTGTGAACTACTTTCAGAATGTTATTGTCACCTGTAATTTTTTTTCAGTGAATCTTTACACTGACTATTTACATATTCTTTATATTCCCTCTTTGGCATACCCCATACATGGAAACCTGTTCAGGATAACACATGAACGATTGTGGTAACCACTCTATAAAGATGTAAAATGCAGTCATTGCCACAGTGCCTACAAACCAGATTCTGTCAAATTTACCTTCAAACAGGGATCCCAGCTGCCCCTGAACATATCTGGATGACCCCCACATGTGTTAGCAATATGCTGCAATGACATACATGTGTTCCCACGTGGCCTGTCCCCACACTGACGGCACAGGTTTCTTTGTTCAGAATCACATTATGCATGTGTTTGTTATTCATGTTTCTGCTTCCCCAACTTTCCTTTGATGTAAATTTAATACAACTTTTTTCATCATTATTCGAAACAGAAACCTTGGGACAAAAGGAGCATCAAGTACAGGATATACTGGATAACATTAGGCAATGTTTTATACTTTTTCTGCAAGCCTAAGCCATAATACATAATACATATTTTTCAGAAGAAAAATGAAAGTCTCAACTTTTATTCAGGAGCTACAGACCTAAAGTTGTGGTCAGACTGGGATGCCAATGGCACTGATCTGACCGAAGTCTACTGTAGAGAGTTTGTGTCAGGGGAGGCAGAAAGAGATTCAGATTGGCTTGCGGTGCGCTGGAGACATTTTATTCTACGTGGACATTAGCTTCTAAGTCCCCTGCAAGTCCTATGTTGTGCCATATGTAGTTTCAGAGAATTAATGGAAAGATGCTTACATAAAGGCTTGGAAAGATGCTTAATCTTGAGCTTTACATTTCTCTTTAAATGTTTCTGAGCAACACCTTCACCTGTTATTCTCTTGTACAGTGTATGAAGATAAAGCTACTCTGTGCTTAACCTTTAGACAAAACTTCTGTGGTTATCGGTCCTGGTTCCCAGAGCGACTGTAAGAAATGAACAGGGCAGATGGGAGCAGGCTTTCCCAGTGGATGCTACAGAACATTTCTGTAATGATTTAAAGCCATGTTAAACAATAGCTTGTTCACATTCAAATGCAGAGCATCCCAAGATGCTGCATGAGGCAGGAGAGAGAACTCAAATTGCTTCTGCGGAGATGCTAGGCGTAATTAAAGGCTTATGTCTGAATCTTACAGCTAACAAACTGCTGTACAACAAGGGAAACTGCTCCCTAAGTAGCTTTTTACAAAACACTAAATATACTGTCATAACAATAAAACCTAACTATCCAGCTGCCTGTGAATTATATGCATGTGGTACTGTGGACATCACGTCTCCTCTCTCCACTTGAATCCATCCCTTTCTGCTGCTGGAAAATAGCAAAGGTCCTCCCAGGAGCAGCTGAAAAGTTTGATAAAAATAAGTTGGAGCTGCTTAATCTGCTTGTGCAATCTTGCTGCACTTTTTCTGAAAATCATGATTGTTCCTTTGGCAAAGTTCAGGGTGAAGTGAGAGCTGTTAGCATGGCCCCAAAAAGTGGGGAGAAAAAAAGCTGCTTGCTGTCTCCCCTTTTGACATGACAAATAAAGACAAATGTGTGAAGGTATTAGAGCCCCACTGCAGAGCAGGAAGACGAAAACAAGTGGCAGCACACCATATGCCATAATACCAATTAAAATGTATTCAAATCCATTTCTCTTCTCCTCAGCTTCCCTTTTCCACACCAACGAGCAAACATGTTTGACAACAGAGTGTGGGAATTTCTAGTCCACTGGGCATGTTTCCTTTCTCTTTGCCCTTGCATCTACCTGAGGCTGCTGCTCCAAATCCCCGTTGTACACCCCAAAGCCATCCCTGTCTCCCCTCATGATACAGCCACACATTGTGCACTGTGCCAGGGACTGCAGGAGAAAGCATACTGGGAAGCAGAAGACACTGTGGTAAAGCGTTCTCAGTGGCAGTGCTGGGCTTTGTAGGAAATCATAGAATCAGAGAATAGTTTGGGTTGGAAGGGACCTTCAAACACCATCTAGCCCAACCACCCTGCAATGAGCAGGGACATCTTCAACTAGATCAGGTTGCTCAGAGCCCCATCCAGCCTGGCCTTGAATGTATCCAGGCATGGGGCATCTACCACCTCTCTGGGCAACCTGTACCAGTGTTTCACCACCCTCATTGTAAAAAATTTCTTCCTCATGTCCAGCCTGAATCTCCCCTCCTTTAGTTTAAAGTCATTACCTCTTGTCCTATCATAATAGGCCCTGCTAAAAAGTCTGTCCCCATCTTTCTCATAGACCCCTTTTAAGTACTTAAAGGCTGCAATAAGGTGTCCCCGGTGCCTTCCTTTCTCCAGACTGAACAACCCCAACTCTCTCAGCCTGAACTCACAGGGCAGCTGTTCCATCCCTTTTGTGGCCTCCTCTGGGACATCTCCAGGATGTTTTTGGATCATTTTTGTGGCTTCCTCTGGGACATCTCCAACAGGTCCAACTCTTTCCTGTACTGAGAGCTGCAGAGCTGGATGCAAAACTCCAGGTGTGGTCTCACCAGAGCAGAGGAGCAGAATCACTTCCCTCGAGCTGCTGCCCATGATACCATTGATGCAGCCCAAGATACGATTGGCTTTCTGGGCTGGAAGTGCACATTGCCAGCTCATGTCCAATCTTTCATCAACCAGCACCCCAAGTCCCTCTCAGCAGGGCTGCTCTCAATTCCTTCATCCCCCAGCCTGTATTGATACTGGGGGTTGCCCCAACCCAGGTGCAGGACCTTGCATTTGGACTTAGTGAACCTCATGAAGTTTGCATGGACCTACTTCTCAAGCTTGTCCAGGTCCCTCTGAATGACACACTGTCCCTCAGGAGTGTCAACCACACCATTCATCTTGGTGTCATCCACAAATTTAATGACAGCACACTCGATCCCACAGTCTATGTCATTGATTAAGATATTAAATAGTACTGGTCCCAGTACAGACCCCTGAGGGACAGCACTTGTCACCGGTGTCCATCTAGACATTGTGCCACTGACTGCTACTCTCTTGGTACAACCAACCCAGGTCCCCATCCACCAAACAGTCCACCCATCAAATCCATATGTCTCCAATTTAGAGAGAACGATGTGGTGGGGGACCCTCTCAAAGGCTTTATCAAAGTCCAGATAGACGATGTCTGTAGCCCCTCCTTTGTCCACTGGTGTAGTTACTCCATTGTAGACGGCCACTAGGTTGGTCAGGCAAGACTTGCCCTTGGTGAAGCCGTGCTGGCTGTCTCAAATCACCTCCCTGTCCTCCATGTGCCTTAGCATAGCTTCTAGGAGGAAATCAAACCTTTAAGGCTCCCTGTCGATGCTGTGCTTAGCTCGCCACCTTTCCCAGGCATGGAGCTTCCCATGCTTGAGGAATACACACAGGGAAGCTTCAAGCAGGTGACCAGGACCTCCTACCTTCGACAGGCCCAGAGCAGCAGGCACGGCAGCCAAGGTGATCCCTACTCAGTGCCACCGGCAAGAAAGGGGCAGAAAAAAAGTGCCGCAGGGTACTTAGCAGGCTGGAAAATTTCTTGGAATCAGCAGGGTGGTGAACATATGAGAGGAAGCAGCATGGGCTGTTCATTAGAAGCTGAAGGGATGGAGAGAGGGAGAGGATGTTAGTGTGGCAAATCAATCTGCAAGCATCAAATTGATTTTAAAAAATGTAAAAGGATGCACTCACCATTATAAAATCGAATAGGAAGAGCAACAAATTAACATCGTCTACAGTTCATAAAACCAAAGTTAGATAGATAGCATAAACCTTTTCCTAGGCAGGATAGCAGGCAACCTCATCTGCAGCTTTTCACATTTCTACTGTTCACTATTCTAATGTAGAACTGATTATTTCCTTCTAAAGACTGTTACCTCTCCTCTTTGTCTTCCAATCGACGTAAAAGCTGTGGATTTGCCTTATAATCACGACGTTGCTTTTCACTATTTGTCTCTTTCTTCAAACTCTGTTGCTTTCTTCCTTGCAGCATCTCTCAGATCTCAACCAAGAATTCAGAACACTTGCTTATAACTTTGCAGTCTCCAGGTTTTGGGTTTTACATCCCCCTCCTTGCCAGCCTTTTCACATCTCCATCCCACTGCTTCCTACACAGAGTACAACTGCCGGGTTGATGATACAGATGTAGAGATAAAATTCAATTCTCAAGGGCTGCCTTAGTGAAATGATTTTAACATACAGTTCCAAATAGTTTTTTCTCTATGTATTTTCTTTATACTTTTTGGTCCAGCACATTGACCAGTGCCTCTCAAGCAGGTGAACCAGCTGAGCTGGTATCCGTCTCACTGTGTCTGCTTTTCAACTGGCCTGGATCATTCTCTCTGATGTCTTTCAGCAAATGACCTGCCCATGTCCTCAGAAGAAAGGACTCCTACACCAGTTTGCTCCTGTCAGGTCTCCATATGCTTTCTGATGCCAGAACATCTCCAGGAAAGGTTCAAAGGAGGAGCAGGGGGAGATGTCACATAATATCCCGTTCTTCGAAAAGGCTGAAAATTTCTAGAAAACTTATCCTGAAAAGGACACCTAGTATGGAATTTCATTCAAATGTTGGCAAATTTATGGGAATGACCTGCTACAAAAAGAAATGTAGGAAATGAGGGGTATTTGTGGCACACCTAATCTGTGGTTTGAATAAATATTGGAGCTCTTGCCCACCACTTTCCTAACTAGGGCTCCCAAATGAGCTAAGTGATTCTGCATGTCAAGCCATACTACTGCTGTATGAACTGTAATATTTACTTAAAATCCTCTTGTAGACAATGTACTGATTCAAGCTTGATCCCATAGCTGCTGCAAATAATGTCATTATTATACAGCTCATTATCCCACGACAGCTGGCAGAAATGAGCTTGGTAATCCACATGCAACTTTGAAAATGTGCCTGCACTTCTAACTGTGTTACCCAGCGTAACATCTTAATGGCCACTTGGACAGGCATCTACCAAACAGTATCGGTACCAATGCTTCGGGCCCATCAAAAGAAGTGACTGAACACAAGGCACATTCCTCTCTGCCTCGTGGAGAGGAGACTGAGGGGAGACCTCATTGTGGCTACAGCTTCTTCATAAGGGGAGGAGGAGGGGCAGGCACTGATGTCTTTTCTCTGGTGACCAATGCCAGAACCTGAGGGAATGGCAGAAGATGTGCCAGGGGAGGTTTAGGTTGGACATTAGGAAAAGGTTCTTCAGGCAGAGGGTGCTGGAGCACTGGAACAGGCTCCCCAGGGAGGTGTCACAGCCCCAAGCCTGACAGTGTTCAAGAAACATTTGGACAATGCCCTCAGACACCTGGTGTGAATCTTGGGGCTGTCGTGTGCAGGGACAGGAGTTGGACTCAATGACCCTTGTGGGTCCTTTCCAACCCACGACATTGTATGATTCTACCATTCACCCTGTTAGCATATGCTGAGGTTATGCCCATGGTCATTTTTGCTGTGTGACTGTGGAGGCCACAGCATCTCTGTTGTGTGAGGTAACCCACGAGAGAAATCTATGAGGAGGCACAACATTTTGAGGTTGCCTCACACTATTCAGGGTTTGGCAGACCCATTGTTTATACAACGTTATTACCAAACTGATGCTTTTGGGAAACTCCACCCATGAGCGATCCAGAAAACTTCCTGATATGCCCAACAAGACTTCAGCCAAGTGCACTAATTGTAGGCTGCAAAATATTTTTTCAGAGGAAAAGGATGGGAGAAAAGACAGGGTGAAAACAGAGAGAGGAAGAGATAAGCAAAGAACTGATGGGCTACTGTAGGACAGACAGTATAGGCAGGACAAAATATTAGTGCAGAACGAGGCAGAGATGGTGGGTATGTTTGGGAAGATCGTTCAACCTAATTATCAGAGGCTGTACTTAAGCAGAATGGGATTCATGTTTGACTTCTCTCTGTCTCTCTCTCTGCCTGCTTTCAGCTTCTGCTGGCGTTGCCGCTTCCACTCACACCCCCAAAAGTTAAAGCTGCTTCTTCTCTTTGGAGGTTTCAGCATTTGACAGGGCTTACAGCATCACCTAGAAAATTACACTGGGGCATATCCCTTTCTTTCCCCATTTTTTCTATAGCTCCTGGCCATGCTGTGACAGCAACATAGTCTGATTGTGCTGGCTGCACTAGCCTCTTGGACAACCCACTTTCAGATGTAATAGGTTTCCTGATTGAGAAAACATCATTAAAACAGAGAGGTCTGGGGAAAAAAAAAAAAAAAAGAGATACTCCAGTGCTTAAAGAGAATATTAAAATGATCCTTCCAGCTGGATTCTGTTGTTGGGTAACACCAAGACCAACTCTAGGGTTTAAATCACCTGATCTTCTCGAAGCTGGCCAAGTGCTTCTTCTCAGTCAGATACTTTTCAAAGCCAAATTAAGCCAAGTACATAGACACAATTAGCACACTGATGAAACTCATGGGCTGAAAGAAAAATGTGTATTGGAGGTTATTAGAGGTTGAGGGCCTGGAGTACAAAGGCAGGTAAAGTTGACTGCCTACAGCCTGAGCCTTGAGGTGATAGAGAAGTTAGCTGCCTTCCCCAGCTTGCTTCACCTATTAAGCCCTCAGGACCACGGCACACGTCTGTGCAAGGTCCTGCCCTCAGATAACCCCACATTAAAGAGAAAAAACGAAACAACTGACACCCCCCAGGTGATTCAGACTGAAGCACAGAGAAATATCTCTGTCTCCAGGGAAGATGGAGCAGATAAACCAGGGAGCAGCAGCCAAAGCTCAAGCAGTTGGCCACTGAGGTGGCTTTCTAGAGTGTATCTCTGCACCTGAAGTTCCAAGAAACCACCTCATGTCCACAATTCTAGCAGCTATGAGTCCCTAGAAGACACTAGAGATGTTGGTGCAACATCTGTACCAGAAACTGGCCTGGGAGAAGTCAGGGAAGGAAACAGTGCTGAAGGGCACTGCTAGTACGGAGAAACTGCAATGTAGTTAGGCATTTTAGAAAATAAGGAGGAAGAGAGAATATTGGCACTGGGAGGTCTCCTGAAAATGCTCAGAAATTAAGCTCAGTGGTACCAAAAATATTTCCGTTCCAGGACAGTTTAATCCAAGCAGCTTCTCTGGAAGGGAGAAAATCTGCTCTGTGTCTCCCGTGTAACAAACCTAGGTACTGGGCTGTGCGAGGTCCTTATTATTAAAATACCAAATTCTGAACAATCAGAAAAAGCCGGGCAGAGCCAATGTGTATTTCTCCCAAGACCTTTTCCCTCTAATTAAAGGGGAAAAAAAAAAAAAAAAAAGAAAAAAGAAGTCAGGAAGAATCACGGGTTCAGTCCAGAGCCGTCCCGGAGCCGCAGAGCCTGGAGAGCTGCCAGGCAAGCTGGCAGGGAAACAGGCAGGCTTGTGGTGGAAACCTGCCTGTGTTCCATCGGAAGTTCATCCAAACAGAGACGCTTCAGCAAAACGTTTTGCTTACGACAAATGGGCAATCTCTGACAAAACCCTGTGCTCTCGGAAACCTCCCAGCCAGTGGTTCTTATGGCATAATTGTTCCAATAATAATAATAATAATAATAATAATAATAATAATAATAATAGAAGAAACTGGGTGTGTCAAAGCTAACATTAACGGGCTACATTAGTTATAGTTTTTTAAGTGACACCGTACAAGGGGGCAGATCTTAAAAATGAGACCTTGGGCATTTCAGTCTTGTTTTTCACCATGACTGCTGAAGGCTCAGCTTTGTTACCCTACAACATATATGAATGTAAAAGTAATGGTGAGATGGTGGGTGAGGATAGAGCGATTTTATTGTATACATCATTTTTGCATTCTGAATAGCATTTTTCAAATATTACAGATTGTTAGCTTGGTGTTCCTCCCAAATGCATTAGACAGAAGAATATGGATAGTTCCCTCCCAATACTCAGATTATGTAACAAAGGCATAAATCGCTCACTTTGAAATGACTAACGTGAGCATTTAGAGAAAAGGGGGAAATGTGGAAAACATATACATAACTTGGAATAGCTGAATAGCTGAGAGCATTTTTTAATATAAAAGAGAAAAAGGACAAAATTAGGGATATTTATAGTTTTGAATGATACTGGAAAGCTCTCTCATTCTAGCAACTCTTCCAAAGGAGTACCCAAAAGGCCACAGGATAAGGTCTGCATACAAACTGGGGACTTAGCCCTGCACACCCTTCATTCACCTGAGTGGCAGAGCCAGAAGTGGGAGGCTCTAATTCAGATAGCTGTGAAATAAACAGCAAAGTACCCATTTAAACTAACCAGAAGCTCAAGTTATAACGGCTCTATTTGTTTTCCACCTACCTTTGAAAGAGAACAGCTATCAGCCGCTATTCAAATTTCCCTTCTTTGCCCTCAAGCTATGTGAATACAGCGCACAAGATTAAGACATTTTCAGCATGCAACTTCAATCATGTGAGAAGTCCCACTGATTTCAGGCAGCGACTTCCTATTGAGTCAGCAAAGTACTTCTGCCTGCGTGTGCTGTGAGGATGACTAATCCCCCTGGCTGTGTCTGTGCCGGCGGGAAGGTACATAGGGCAGGATGTCCTGTGGCCCCGGCCCCCAGCAGACGCCCTGGCTGCATCCTGGCTCAGGGCTGGGACAAGATCATTGTGACCATGAGCTCCCACATGCTGTGCTTTCGTTTGGAAAGAAATCCCTGTGCCCGGAGCCTGCAAGAAGTGCATTGTACTTTTGTCGGAGTCTGCAGCCGGGGTGATTGAGGGGGTAGAGCCATAGAATCATTTTGGTTGGAAGAGACCTACAAGATCATCGAGTCCAACCATAACCTAACTCTGGCAGCAAACCATGTCCCTAGGAACCTCATCTACACGTCTTTCAAACACCTCCAGGGATGGTGACTCCACCACTTCCCTGGGCAGCCTGTTCCAATGCCTGACAGCCCCTTCTGTGAAGAAATTCTTCCTAATATCTCATCTAAACCTCTCCTGGGGCAACTTGAGGCCATTTCCTCTCGTCCTATCACTTGCTGCTTAGAAGAGACCAACACTGGAGATCTGGTCTATGAATGCAGAGGCATCTATTCTGCCACATGGCCAAAAGCCCAGCTTGGTGCTTAGTGTTCCCCACGTGCTGAAACTCTCTGGTAACTTGGAGTGGTACTATATCAGCCCTGGCATGAACGAGGCTGTCACAACTTCTCTAATGAACCTCTCACAGTCTTTCAATAATGCAGCTATTTATAGGCTAAGTCTATACTGAATAGATTAGAGAAGCTGTACAAAAGCTCACAGTGTTTTAGCAATGAAGCTGTAGAGAAACATCAGCGCAGACTGAAACCACTCAGTACAGTTACATACAATCAAATATTATAATTTACTGTGGTTTGCATGATTACACTCAGTGCTTAACTGAAAAGTTAATGGCATCTTATTACATTTATAAAATTTGCGTAGAAGGTAAAGCTGGTATTGTGAAGTACGAGAATTTTCAAGTCTTACAGATTAAGAGCTAAACCCTGCTTTGCTCACAACATCCATTTTGGGGTGTAGCATCACTCAATTTTAACAGAATACCCCCACTAATCAGTGCAGAACTTGAACATAGTCAGAAACCATCAACAACCATTTCATCTTTCTCTTTCAAGCTGCTCTTTTTAGGCTCTAACAAATATTCTGGGTCTTGTGCTCCCAGCGTGTATCACAGGGTGAAAATATTTTTTTTAAAAAAAGAATGATTAAAAATGTTCAACAAATGCACTTATGAGGAAGAATTGCTGCCAGGAGCATTCTGTCCTTTTCACCACCAGAGTGTACTGCATCTTAAATGTTTCTTTTTGAGATGGGTGAGATTAAAGGCAGCATGAACCAGCAAGATCCTTTGCATGTGGCTCACCTGGATCTTAAAAGAAATCAGAGAAAGGATTTTACTGCTTTGACCTTCCCTAACTTCTGTCTTTACGACACTTGTTCCTGAAGTTCAAATAAACAGCAGACCGCTGCAAACATGCTTTGCTTATCAACCTTATAAATCTTCTTCTGAATCTTACGAGAGAATCGAAATTTGATACAGGTGTTGCAATAAACGCTGTGAGCCTTTGGCTTCCACTGGGGCCAGAAAAGGCTCCAGTGACACCCTCCAGCACAGAGACTGGCCGTTCCTGCTACTTTCTCTTTATCCTAATGCTTTATCTCTCTAAAAGGAGCAGAGATTTTCTCTGGAGACTGGGAAGAGGAAAAAAACTCGAGACAGAGGTATTATGTCATTACAATACAAAGCACAAAAGGATTAAAAGATAGCTAATAGTTGTCTTCTCTTCAGGCAGTTGCTTCCTCTTTAGCAGCTTTGAAGAGAAGTTGGGTCCCTCTGTTTTATCGAGGTCTGTAAGGGCACAAGACATAAAGGGTCTTACAAACCTAACAATTACTACCCTGGGTTGCAGAATCCTTTTTTCAGATGGTATCAATACCCTCAGCATTTCTCAGCCCACTCCTGCCTCTGCGAGTGCGCTGAGCCCCGTTGATGCCCAAGTCCCCGCTACAGGCTTGTGAAAATGGTGTGACCCCCGTCGCTACCAGACTCAGTAGCCCAGTTAATGCCAAAGCTCCTGTGGGATTCCTAAACTAGATGTTCCTGCACCAGTTTAGACCATTGCTGCTTCCCAGGCAGCCGAATTTCACATTCAGCTCTCTTCAGGTGAGGGAGAGGGACTTCTGAAGGATGAGGTCGGGTTGGGCACATGGATCCAAACTGGAGTGCCTGCTACAAGCAGCCTAGAAATTCTCAGAAACCTTTGGAATTAAACTATCAAACAGCAGCTTTTCTGATCCTGACATATCCAATTTTTTTTTCCTTTTTTTATTAATTTTTGTTTCTGAAGAAAGGGAAAGTGAAGGGAGGCAAGGTGAAGAGCTTAACCTGATTGTGTAGTTTCACGGCAGGAAATGTGTTAGTGAAAATAAGCAGTTTTTCTGCTTTAAGTTGCATTTACAAATACACTGGTGGTACCTTGTCTAGAACTGCTGACTCTCTTACAAAATAAACATTTTTGAACAGAAGACATATTTTATCTTCTGTAAGATTCCCCAGTGCTCACCAGAAAAATTCTTCAACGCTGATACATAAACAAAGGCCTTACTTTCGTATTATTACAACATTTAAATATAAGTAAAATACTAAGTTATAAATATGCTCTGTAACAGGTAATAAACGCAGCTTACCACTCGCCGACTAGTTTAGAAACTCTATTTTTTTTCTGCCAGATTTAAAATTTCTGGTGAAATTGGTGAGGACTGCGCTCAGCACGTCTTGTTAGCTGAGTCAATTGAAATTGCACCTGTTCTTGGATGCAAGTCACAACAAATGCAACCCATATACAATGTAAAGAAAAGGACTTGTGTGCACTTTTTCCAATTAACATCTGCCTTTTGGCAAGTCATTAACCTATTTTCTCACAAAGGAACGGCTTCAATTGTATTATGCATCCGAAGCGTGCAAAAGTCCCTGAGGGGGCACTCTGACAAAAACATACTGTTCCTGGATCCAATGTGAACATACATATTCATTAATTGTTTGGAGCAAAGAGTACAGAATTTCTGATTTTTACAAGCCTTACAAGGCAAGCAGGTTACATAAAGCTGTGTCCTTGGAAATACATTCAGATCCTGCCTACCCTTATTCAGTAGGAAATGCAAGAGTGGTTTTGTGCTGCAATACGGCAACGAAAATAATTCAGCAACGTTGTAATAAGACTTTTAGGAAGAAAAAAAGAAAACCCGTTCACCCTAAAAATAGTACAGGACATTTATTTAAAGAAATGTTCACAAATAAAGGTGGGAATTTGTATTTCTTGAATCTCTTATGCTACAGGGACCTGTTCAGGCCATCCTAAAATGGTGAGAAGAACCTATTCTACCACTATTTCTGCAGCTAGAAGATTAGTTTAATCAGAATTTAAAGCTACAGTTAAGTTTCTCATTTTAAACACTGTGACAATGAAACAATGACGACTTATCTTACACACATAAAAGCAAGAAAAAAACAATCCCCCAAAGACGGGAAAGTTGTTCAGATACATTTGCTTCCCGGAACTGCTTTTCCAAAACTGTAAGTTTATAAAAAATGTTTCAGCTGTAGTAAAGAAGTAAATACTGGAGACTTTTTGGAGAATGTAGTGATGTGTTTAATAGACAGAAAAAAAAAAACAAAACATCCCAAACCAAAACAATCTCTCCCCCGTAAAAAAAAAAAAAATGAGAAAACCCAAAGTACTGTTTGAGTTGTCAGGTTGGTCCATAAAGCACAATGGGTTATTGGCATAAAGTAATTTCTGAGTCTGATTTTGCCCTAGTATTTAAATAGCTATATGTTCAGATCAAAAGAAAAAGTGACACGCCTTAAGGTTTGATGTTGCAACATTTAACCATTTGTTGTCTGCTCCCATGGTGATAAATGAGGAACCTCTAAATGTGCTCCCAAAGGAAATGCATATTGCCATCCAAAATTAAAAACTGACAAAAATACCTTTATTGCTTCGACATCATGCTTTATGTAATGCTTGAGATTAAAAAAATCATTAAAATTAACATCTAAACTTTGATGGGAATTACAAATTACAAAAATATGCTGGAGCACATCCAAAGAAGAGCAATGAAGCTGGTGAAGGGTCTGGAGCACATGTCCTTTGAGGAGCATCTGAGGGGACTGGGGCTGTTCAGCCTGCAGAAAAGGAGGCTGAGGGGAGACCTGATCGCTGTCTACAGCTACCTGAAAGGAGGTTGTAACGAGGTGGGTATCAGTCTCTTCTCACAAGTAACAAGTGATAGGACAAGAGCAAATGGCCTCAAGTTGCACGAGGGGATGTTTAGATTGGATATTAGGAAAAAAATTTATTCACAGAAAGGGTTGTCAGGCATTGGAACAGGCTGCCCAGGGAAGTGGTGGAGTCACCATCCCTGGAGGTATTTAAAAGGTGTGTAGACGCAGCATTTAGGGACATGGTTTAGGGGTGGACCTGGCAGTGTTAGGTTTATGGTTTGACTCAATCTTAAGGGTCTTTTCCAACCTAAACGATTCTGTGAAATAAGATATAAGACACAGTAGTAACTGACAGCATTTCTTTCAGTTTGGAAGAGCATTTCTGTTTGGAAACGGCTGTAGAAGCACATACAGTGAGTTACTGGGCTACTGCATAACGCTTTGAAGTTTCAGAACTTAGAAGTTGTGTTCCTCGAGCGACAGCGTCCCAGCGACACCAGGAGAGGCTATTCCTGCTGCCACCTTCTCTCTCCCTCACAGACCTCGGGGATCTACTGCCTGTCATTCAGACACGGGTGTTATTGTTGTTAATAAGTCATTGATGCATTTTTGCCATAGCTGGCCTGGATGCTGGAAGCAGTCTTTCTCCAACAGGACAGCCTACTTATGTTTACTATCAGAGAGATAACTTAGCTTGAGGAAAGCTCGACTGCATCAGGTATGTGGTTCAGCTTCTTTAGAACACGTACGGATTTTCAGTACTTCACCACAGTCTGCAATACAGATATACTTTTCATAATCATATAAAGACCCGTGCAATTATTTTTTCACATGGTGCAGAAGCACAACTAAGACTAAACAGCTCTAGCTCTACAAGATAATTCAAATTAGTCGTTACCAGTTATTTGGCAGAGCACAAACCTTAGAGTAAGTGCATCTAAGACTTTAAGCAGCCTCTTCAAGTACTTTTAAATGAAGCTTTTCTGTTCCATAGCTTTATTTGAAATTATATGGATCAAGAGAATGAGATAACCCACATCAAAGTTCCTTTAAATGGAACACAATGTGAACTGGTTGTGGTTGTGTTTTAGGAGAGCCATCACAGCTTGAAAATAAAAAAACCCTCCATCTTTTCCTCAAAAAAACATCTCGAGTTATACGGACATCCCAAACGTCACGCATATTGAGTTTCAATATCAACAGGCCACCTGACAGAATGGAAAGAAGACAACGTGAAAATGTTATTTTACCAGATTTACAAACAACAGAGGAATAAACTGGATTAAGTAGTAAATGCTCCAGGTCATAGGTACTGAAAAGGAAGAAGGATTAGTGATAGGAGCTAAGGCCAACAGGAAAAATTCAGCAGAGTTGTTATTAAAAAACACAGAAGTAAAACAAAATTCCAAATCTTTTCGATAAATAATCCTGAAAAGCTTAAGAAAAAAAGATCTACAGATTTAAAGCACATATACGTTCCAATCAGAGAAAAGAAGAAACAAGCAGAAGTTTTAAATAGCTATATGGTTTTGTGTCTTCTAACGGAGCAAAGAAAAGGCAAAGACCATAACATTTGCAAATGCATAAAGGAAAGTACATCTGACCTAAAAGATAGCATTTATATAAGTACAAATTATATAGCATTATAAACAATTGCGTAATCAAAGGTCAGGCTGTATACATTGGAACATGCCGGACCATCCTTCCACAAAAAAAAATCTTTGGCTAGGATGTTGCATAGAAATAGTTGCATCTAAAGACGCTGCTTCTTTGTGATAAACAGTACTACTTAAGACTGAGCTGAAAACATGCGGTACTTGCTGGTAAAACGAGGGGATATCTGGCTCTCTGAAGGTGATCACTATGACAGAAAATTATAAAAGAAAATTTGACTGCTCATTGCTTTGACTCAAACTGCAATAGTGCTTGCACAGTGAGCTTCTGTACTTAAGCCGAACTCTCTTGATGTTAATGAGGGTCAGCCTGGGAAATGGGCTTTATCTATATACAGTCAGTTGCAGAACTGGATTAAGATGCTCCCCCCATTTCAAGTCTCCTGTTTTTCAACATAAAAAATGTGAAGTTGCAGAAGTGCATGACTACGAAGTTTTTACTGTGGATTTACAACAAGTGTTCTGCGATTGCCATTTAAAAAATAAAAGGTAGACTTAAAGAAGCACGGATTTTTTTCTATTAAAAAAAACAAGACCTCCAATCATTTTGCTAAAAATTGCATTTTTATTAAAAATAAAACCAAAATCATCATGTATTGCAAAGTCTTTCCTCTTTTATGGCTTCATTCGTAATGCATTAACTGATGGGGGACATTCATAGCATGCAAAGCTTGAGCACCTGTGGAAGTCTTTGGAGAATGAGAATCTTTTGTACAGAAGATACAGATTTCGCATCATTTTATGTCGGTTCAAATATATTCTTCAGAAGTATGAAGCTGATTTTTATTTTTCTAAATATGAAAAACGAATTTTGATGGGGATGAGATAAGCAGAAGTGCTCGACTGCATCAGTCTGGCAGCTGAATTCACACTGATGCAATTACAATTTCAAAGTTTAAGTCACTTCATGTTTGTAGCTAAAAGTTTTTACACTACATCTTCTTGCAATCATCACTAAAATATTTCGAAGATATAGAGTAACTGTTGCTACTGTTTCGGGAAATATTTGAGAGCATGTAAGGGACAAAGAAAATCAACCTCTGGCATTCTTGGAGTTGGGGCTAATTCAGGTGCTTGAGTAATGAGGCCTTAACACAAAGAGCATTTTTTTTTACAATCCTTACCTGAGTTAAAAAACCTGCATAGTACACTTCCAAAATAATTGCTTAGTCATATCTAAAGATCTCATTAGGTTGAAACGAGTCCTGTACTGTTCAATGGGAATGATTTTAGAAAATATTAGTTTTGGCTGGGCTACATTTCATTAAATACAGAGCCAGAATATCTGCTTGCTAACAATGTTTAAAATGTGTTGTATATTTTTTTTCTTCACTTGTTATTACATTGACTTGCTAGAAAAGGAGTGGGTTTTTTTGCTTACAGCAAAACCCAGTGAAGTAACCTTTATTATTTCCTTGTGAATATATGAAACATATTCATCAATACAGTTTGATTTCATCTTTTATTCTTCCCGTCTTCCCTGAAGTAACATTTGTTGCTGATTTTCTAAGCATTCTTTCAATTTATCTTCAGTCAAAGTCAGCCGCTGTTCCAGGATTGAAATAGTCTGCATGAAAAGGACAGTAATTTAAATTTGTTTTTATACTACTCACAGAGTACTAGAAAAGTGTGCGACATAGTAACATAAGAAAAAACATTTTAACTCAACAGGAAAAAATATCCAAAGACTGCTTTTCCTTAGCTATTTCCCTGTTTACAACTGTATTTAAAAATAATGGCTTTGTATCTGTGGAGATCGTCTAAATGTTTAGAATTGTTTTCACAAAATATTTTCTCTAAGAGAATGAAGTTTATATGTGCATACACAAATGACTTTGGAATATTATGCAAAATTTGCATCCAAATTTCAATAGAAAATCAGCCATCACTGCTGACCCCAAATGATGTCTTCCAAAAAAACCTAAAAGAAACTTATAAGGCATCCTCAAAAAAAAAAAAGGAAGAAAAAAAAATGTACCATTAAAGGCATTCTCCCAGAGATTACCTTCATGAGTAAAGGTAGGTTTCTGGACACAGTCTACCAGTTTCTTTTTAATCCAATTTACTACATAAATAATTTTCAACTGATAACTTGACTCCATACTTCTCAAAACTTATTTCTTCAGTTAACATATATCTTGCGAAAGAACGCAGAAAAAAACCAACCAACCAAAACCCAGCCACTCCCTTTTGATTTGGTTTCATGTTAATATATCACAGACTACAGAGTAGTCTTTTAAAACACAGATTGGCTAAATCTGGATGACTAGAAAGCATTGAGCATTTGCAAACAAGTGACTCAGAGTCACTGATTGAGACTAGTACTTATGCATTTTCACTGACACTGGGAATTATTCCACTGCTTAGTTTCTTACCTAAGCCAACACCTTGAACACTAACTTTGAAAAGCGAGTTAATAGTACATTGTCTATTTACTTTGTTCATCCCCTGCTAATACATGACTGTTCAAGCTGGAATCTGATGATGTTTGCTCAATAACCCGCTTCTGGTAAAACTACGCTAGATCTCACTACTGAAAAATGGTGACTCTTATCTTCCAGAGTTACAAATACAACAATAATCTTTATGATTATGTAGCAGGAAGCTTTCACTTTAGCAAATACAACACATGCGATCAATATTTGCTGAAAGGAAAAAACCAAAACAGTCACTTAACAAGTATTCAAAATAACCCCATAGACTTCAGTATTCTGACTTATGAACATGGCTCTTGGGTTTTTTTTGTCCATTGACAGCATTATCATTTTCCACTGCAAGTATTACCTGTTATTGCATACTTACTAGAGTTAAAACATCCAGCTGCCCCACGATGTGCTCCAAAGCATTACCCAAGGAGGGGGAGATGCCTGTTTGCTTGTCCACATCATACACAGCTGATTTGATCTCATTCTCTGTCTTCCTTTTTGAACTTGTGGCCAAGACTGAAGCAGGGGAATGCTGCAGATCCTCAGTGCTGACATCATCCTTGAACACAGAAACACCATTTGAAGATCAGTTGCCTTTGTTTTCATTTAATTGTAACCATACAATATAGGCAGAAAAGTCTGGCTTTTAACTGAAAAAAAAAAATTTAAAAATCTATTTATACCTATATGTACACACATAAGGGCCTTCAGATTTGCTTCTTGTACCAGGTCCAATTTGTTATGACCTAAGAGAGAATTTCAGCTATGATGGATGAGGCAATAAGAGAAATCTCAGCAGTCTTTAGGTACATGTTTCAGGTACATATGATTGCGGAACTACATACTGTACTACTAGAGCTTGAATTAAAGCTTCAATAAATACTATTGCTGACTGGAGTTTTCTTCAAAAAACATAGCTCTAGTTCACAAAGGAATTAATTCACAGCAGTCATACGGACAAAAAAATCCATATGTGACTAGATGATCTCAAGGGTTCCTTCCAACTTCACAGTATGAAACCTTCGTTTAGTATGAATTAACCTGTTTTTTTCAGGATAAATTTTAAAAAGTCATTTTTAGTTGTTTATTCAGTGGTATCACTTTTTGAGAAACTGATTCTTTCAGAAAATCGGAGAAGGAAACAACAGAAAAGACCTGCACAGTGCAATGTTGAGAGATAAACAACTTTAATGTATAAACATTGCTCCAGGGTAAGAGAGAAAACATGATCTTCCCAATTACTTCTTGTTTTGTTCATGCCTTGAATTTCTTAATGGCACTTTTGAGTCACGAAAGGTTAAATAATCACTAATTCATTAGAAAGTCCTTCATAACAACTTTACCTGATTTATTAATGACTTTTTGAGTCTTCTTTGAATACTTCTTATACCTCCAGATAATTTTAGTTTATTTTTACAGTTAAATAAACTGAGATACTTAAGTTTTATTAACTCTAGTTACATTTCCGATATCCACTACATTTACAAAATAAAACTTTTAAATGGTTATGGTTTAACTGTTTATCAGAAACGTATAGACAGCTGATGAAAATAGCCATTAGCTATGCAGAGGCTAAATTTTAGTTTTACCTGATATATTCAAAATACACAATATTTGCAATGTACTGAAAATATATTTATCATGTAAAGCTGAACGGATTTTCAAAAGAAAAAGTCTTAAAATCAAACTCAGCCATTAAAATAAATTGTCCCAAAATAATCTTGTAGAACGTAAATTGCTAGGCAGAATTAGTGACAATCCTTTACAAGATTACCTAGGCATGTTGATGAGTTTCTGTCAAGAACGATTTATGTGTAGTTGACCCTGCCTTTGAATCAGGCAGGATCAGAGTGATGGATTAAATACCACTACTATGATAATGTCATGATTTTAAACATAAATAATACTAAATCATAATAATTCTATCAGGAACTGAAACTGCTGCATTACCCACAATACTTTTCCTGTGACTTCAGTGCCATCCTGCGCAGTCCTGACCAACTCTCTCTGGACTCACTGTGCTGATTCTCCTAAATCTTTTCTTCTCTAAGTGCTGGGCTTGTTGTTATCTACATCAATGAGAGAGGACTAGGCAAGAGACAGGGCTTCTCTTTTTACTAACAAAGCACAAGAGCAAACAAAAAATGCCACACACACAGAGTCAGTAGAAGACCGTGGGTCTAGCGAGGGCAAGGGCTCAAAGCAGAGATTGTGGTGGGGTAAGAGGGTTTTGTATCTTAGGAAAAAGAACAAAGTCTCACCACCCTGTCTGGGTTAAAAGCTCCCTTGTGCAGTTAAGCTCTGCAAGGACAGGTCTCAGTCCCCAGGTATGAACTCATGAAGTGCAGAGCATGGGGTTGATAGGGACAGGGGAAGATACCCACGCATATACTTCAGACCTTCACTTACAAGGCTACAAAACCACACAGAACACTTCTCGAGGTTTGATAGTACCATGGTATTTGATGATATGCCACTTTCATTAATTCCACTATGATGAAAGAAACAGAAAAATGAACTAGAAGCTACCTGTGGTTCCCATTCAGCCCTCTTTTCTATGCTTGGTGACTGATTTATGCAACCAAACTAAGCATGTCAAGTCATAAATGTCTGATGGAACTAATACTGAAATCCAGTAGTGATTTGTATTGATACTGGGTTGTGTCAAAAAATAAAAGCGTGCTAGACATCAAACTACTGATTTCAAACATTAAACATCTGAGGCCATTCTACAGAATGTCCTAATGGTTTAAAGCATTCGCATTGCACTACAGAGAACTGGCCTTCTCAGCCTAGGGTTATCTAAACTCTTGGCTCAAAGCACCATGCTTGTCAGCTGGGATGCTGCCCTCTAAAAGGCATGAAACTGTGGCAGAAAGGGTACTCTCTCCAGCCATGCTGGTTGAGTTTTGTCACTGGTCAACAGGAAGCAGCTTTAGTTCAGTGGTCAGGATGCTCAGTCAGGAGCAGGTAAGTTCTGTTCCCATGAGAGGCTTTATATATTTAATATTTAATAGCTAGGGGATAAAAATGAATAAAAACTCCATAGGATAAAGGATTTGGACCCAGAACTTCTCCACTCCTCATTACCTGGTTTAATTACATCTTTCTCTCCAGTACCATGAATTTCAGTTTCTTCTCAATATGAAAAATCTTGTGATGTCAACTTCAAATTATTCCAAAGAATTGTACATAGTGAGGGAGTCACTTACTAGCACAAAATGAACTAGAATACAAATAGTTTGATTTTTTTGGACAAGGCAGGCAGGGAACAAAAAAAAAAAAAAAAAGGAATTTCCATTTAATTTTCCTTTGCTTTAGCTCCTTGCTTTAAAGCATTAGAAGTCCTCAAAAGAAAGTGTTCCAAATATCTCAGAATGTTCTGGCTCACAATGTATTCCATATACTTTTAGATGAGCACAAAGAATATAGGATTATTGCATCTTAAGACTGTCCATATCTTCCCTTTGCAGATTTTGTTATATGAGATACCATTAATTCAACCCTAGAAGAGCTCAGATCCACTGTGTTATTTCTGACTTACGAAGTTACAGCTGAGGTCCTTGGGAAACAGGATTAATGGGAGCTTTTTGGTACGTTTGCTAACTCACAAGATTGAGACAGTCTCAAATGCTGAATAACACAGAAAAGATTGAGCTCAATTTGGCATTCAGATGTTAAAAAAAAATATTGCCATACATTAAAGATTCCCTGCCCTACAACCAATCATATTATGAAGATGACCATCCTTGTATTTAACTACAACAGGAGAGCCTGTTAGAACAGATTTCTTAGTGAGATTTCTATAGAAAGATGGTGAGATTACAGAAACCTTGCTTCTGTCTGTAAATTTGACTGCTTGCCCAGAAGCTTCCAAACCTCAACCAGGATTAGCTAAAATTTACAGAGAGGTAGAGGGCTCACTGATTACGTTGCAAAAATTTTCAGGAAAACTGGAGGCAGAGTAGATGGAACACATTGCAGACAAGACAGAACTCAAATGTTACATATTCTGCATGGCAGCAGTAAACCTGCCAGGTTATCACACGCCTTATGGAACACAGGCAGCTGATAAGGGAAGTTAAAAGTGTCAGTGAAAAACAGCTGGTCGGTGCAGGAACAATTTGTAAAGCTTATGCAATTAGTCTCTGTAGGCACCTGTATGTGTCCTCCGAAAATTTTGGCACCTTTTGCTGCTTTAAATCAAATCTAATGAAGAGGTAGGGGTCTCAGAAGTAATTAAGTTTCTGAAAGCTTCAGGAAACCGTTTCCCAGTTTTCCACCCAAGGGTAACATAGCTGTACAAGTTCATGCTCCTTTGCTCTGAAGGCGAATGAGGATGTGAGTTCCAGAAGCGTGAGAAAGACCCTGACTGGAACCCATGTCTTCCCAGACACTAATATCAATGAGCCCATTGGAAAGGCTAGTTTGTCTAATATTAATAAAGCTACTTGTACTAATGTTTTGAGAAGTAAATTCATTGTCTTGCAGCTTGAATGATACAAGTAATTAAATAACACAGCCAAAAGAGATGTAACTGGAAACTTCAACTGATACTCTGACTTTGCCTACAGCGTATTGCTTTGCAAGTTCAGCGTCCTAGGGATAACCTATTAATTGTGAAGTACTTAAAAAAAATAAAAAACAGATTTAACATTCAATGGCACTCAAATTAAAAATTTGCTACCTGTGATTTGAAGTTATTAGGATTTAAAATTAATTTACTCTAATGGAGCTGGAGAGGAAAACAATCTGAGGTTATTAGGCATTGACAAGTTATTCTAAAACAGATCTGCTCTGAGGTTGGTGTTTTGCTGTTTCTTTGCAAATAATCTTCCTGTACTTCAGACTGAAAATGAAGTCAAGATTTCAGTTTAAGCTCCCACAAAGTGATTACAAATTTTGCTATTACAACCAATCTAGATGGATTCTTCCAAGCCAAGGAGGAAAGCTGTCAATTCAGGTTAACAGATCAAATGCTAAGCTACCAAAAATCTCACCAAACATTTTTTTCTTACAGTAAAGTTCATCCAAAATTCAATGTATCAGACAAACAGGCTGTGAAAAATGCTTTGTAGCTCAGTAAATTGCCACTAACATTGCCAAGTCAGAGTATGGGAAAAGCGTTCTTGTAATTTAGTGGGTTAAACAGGAAACTGAGATTCTTCGGTTATATATTCAAAGACATTTAGGGACAATGTGACACGAAAGTGATTATGTAAATAAGGCAGAGGCCTCAATGTTTATCACATCTGAAAGGATCAAATATAGATAAGCAAATAATTGAACTTTCAAAATTGGTACGAGCAATGAAATTACAGAGTTTCAAGTTCTTAACTTATCCAAGTTGTGCCAAGATGGTTGTCATTTTTATCATATTCTGGAAATTTGTACACATTTTTAAATGCTGTCAGACATCAAGTATACACCATGAGGTGCCTGATTTATATTTTAACTGTTTCTCGTACTCAAATTTACACTCTTGCTCAGCGATGGGGCCAAAACTGCTGAACTCTAATGCAACACTCAAACGCAAAAATTTTATAAAGGAGTGACACTAGTCTTAGTAGATTTCCTTTACTTTTAGATACCAATCAGTTCACGTCCACCACTTCCAGTCAATGTAACCTTTTTTATAAAAGGTATTTTCAAAGAAACTCTTTCTATGCAACAGTCTATTTTACACAAAGTGTTTCAAGAACTAGATGCTCCCTTTCCTTCAAATTAGCCCCTTTCTAAAGTACTTCATATAATACCAATTCGGGAACAACAATTCTATATGTTGCCAACAATGTAAAAATGCCTCATAATCCCCAAAACCACAAACTGTTCCAAAAGACTTCAGAATTATAGCTTATTTTGAGAGAATACATTTCAATAAGGCAACCAGTTTTAAATTGTTACTTCTGAGAAAGCTAAAAAGAAGATGAAAGTGTGTACAGTGTTTCCATTCGCAGCCTGTTAGTAATAAAATGGACTGACATTTGGGCGACTTCATGTGTGTTACAAATACAGAGGAGAAAGAACAGATTTAATTAATCAATAGGAAGTTATTACCATGACATTACCAAGCAGATGTTCGGTAGAAAATTAAGTTTAGCTTATAAATGATGTCACAAGCAGCAAACCATAATTGCTCATCTTTGTTTTCTGTCAAGCAAAATAGCTAAAACCCTGTGGGTGGTACTTAATTGAACTGTGAAAAATCCTTACATATAACCTTATCACCTCTGCCTATTCCCAAATGTTTCCCTGTGAAACAGTCACAGATCAGATAGAAAGAAATACCGCATCTCGGTCTCCTTTCACTTCATGGTGTATAAGAATAGAATCTGAGTAAAATGCATCCCTATATAAAGATGCTTGAGGAGTTTTATTTATAGAGAGAAAAAAGTCCCTCAAGGAAAACAGATGAAAAAATACAAGTCTCTGTTACTTAATTGAAAATCATTAGTCTTCAATCTTCTAAGAGCTTCAAATTCAGAAAATATACACAACAGCTTCCAAATGAATATCTTAATGATCTTATAATTAAGATGGGCTTGTATGAAAAAGTGACATTAGTAAGCTTCCTAATGAATCACAAAAATTGGCATGGTCTGCTTTTTAAAAATAATCCTTTAAATTTTGAACACATGGCACATTTCCCTACTAATATTACAACACTTCTGATACCGTGATTAAAACAACTACAAACAATTAGTCATACATAGGGCATTAAGCTCAAATAGACCCAAGGGCACAGGCGTAACAGAGTAGGTCTTACAAGACCTTGTTTTCCTATATTTCATGTTCTTATCAAAATCACAAGAAGTTTCTCAGGAGATTTAACAGAATTATCATTATCACCATTTTTTCCTCCATCTTGTGAATCTGCTCTTGAACTAAAATGGTTCACGGCGGATACGCTAAGTTGTACCATTTGGGAAATGTTTGGGGTTTTTTAGGCCATATGTATTCACAGATCGCTTCCATTGCTTTGAAAGATTCTTTTTTTTTTTTCAGTCAATAAGTGAGCCACATAAAACAGAGCTCTCTGATCTATTAGGCTAACACTGAGTATGTTAAATCACAATCTGTTTTATCAGTTTCTAGTGCAGAAAACTTCCCTGTAGTTTCGGCTGATGCCAGCACTCTTCATTTCCTCTCCTCTCGCACGCACATGAATCAGCAGAGCAAAAACCCACCGTGTGCCAAACTGCAGTTTTCTGCCCTTTGCTATCTGATGAGGTAGCACTGGTATAATTTAATTGCCAACTTTAATCGAAGTTTCGCATTCAAGCAGTAAAATACAGATAAACGATGTTGCACGTCTAAAACAAATTTCTACCAGGCATTTCTAGCCCCAGCAGGCCTCTGTCAGAACAACTCGTAACACAGAATTTCACATTTAATTGAAAGTCTTTCACGGTTTCTTATGCATCTCAGTCTTCTCAATCTCTTAAAAAAATGTCCAAGGTAAAAATAAAAATTGAAAACACTTAATGTAAGTGCACCTCTTCCAATCTGACAAGGAAATATTCAGTCTCCTCCTCTCCAGCACAGGTATCATCACTGAAGGTAACACATTTGTCAGTTCAGAACTTGACCACGAGTGGTGGTATCAGGATACAAACTCACAGCTAAAAAACAAAGCCAGACTATCAGACTGTATTCCTTAGCAAAAAAAAAGGCATTTTCACCTAAAATGGAATAGCACTTTCTTAGTCTTAAAAATAACACATTCAGCCTTAAGCTAGCTGAGTTTATAGAGGTCACAAGGTCAGTGCAGTACAATGAAGACTAGTTGCTAATTTTATTTTATTTTAATTTTTTTTAATCAGTATGAAATTAATGGAAATCCTGATGCACTTACAGCTCGGTCGAATTAATCAGATTTATTTATTTCTATCAGGATTACAGCTATGCTAAATTTAGCATTGCTGTGATAACATGAAATAATAAAGCCTTCTATTCACAGGCAATTCTCAAGATATCCTGAATAGATAGTTTTATGTAAAGAAATTGTATCATACAAGTGTTCTTTCACACACATAATGCGAAACTGGATACATGGTTTTGTTGTGTCAGCTTTTCCCCAGAAGTTATATTTGCCATTGCTGCTGAAGGTCTGAGAAAATACTGTAAAATAGTGCACATCCAATCCACCAAGTATTTTCCAGTTCCACATGTACAAAATCTAGTACAGAACAAAAAAATTTTCTCCATATTCCATTAATATCAAGACAACACAGAAAAATAACCAGAAATAAGCCCTGTTTTCTCCAAGAAATATAACGATTATATTTCCCCAATAAAAAACTAATACAAGTCCACAAATATTTAAATGCATCCAGTTAGAAATAAAGAATATTTCTGAAATATTTTTCTAAGCTCTTTGACCATTAGGAATACCTAAGCTTTACCCAAAACCTGAAAGACTGATTATTTAATTTCTAACATCAATAGTTGCCTGCACAGAGTCTGATTCAGTAAAGGGATGCACAAAACCTAAATAGTTATGCTCTGTTTCCACTGGATTTAGATATACCTTACCCTTAAAATTAAATACAGCACCTACATACAGTAAACTAAGCAGCTTGTAAAGGAAAAACAAAACAAAAATAATGCACAGCCCCCTCAAACATGTTCCAATCAAACCACTACATTTGAAGCATTTAGAGAAAACAGGATTTCCCCCCATAAAGCAAGAAATAGTGCTGAAAAATTAATAAACAAATGAATGTCATGAACATCCCACACAAACTAGACAGAAATCATTACAGGTTCAATTTCCAAAGGTGAAAAATTCCCTGCCAGGAAGTCAGTTCTAAATATAACAGTTCAGGAAGACCACATTCAAACACTTTCATAAATTATAAAAATACTTGCATCACAGTCTGGTGAAGTTCCCATGGAGTGGAAAAGGGAAAACAAAACCCCCATTTTTAAAAAAGGAAGACCTGAGGAACTACAAGGCAAGTCAGTCTCTCCTCTGTGCCCAACATGATCATGGACCAGATCCTTCTGGAAACTACGCTAAGGCACATGGAAAATAAGGAGGTGATTGATGACAGCCTACATGGCTTCACTAAGGGCAAATCATACCTGATAAATTTGATGGCCTTCTACAGCAGGGTTAGAGCGCTAGTGATAAAGGAAGATCAACTGATGTCAGCTACCTGAACTGGTGCAAAGCATTTGACACCGTCCCACGCAACATCCTTGTCTCTAAATTGGAGAGACATGGATTCGACGGATTGACCACTTGATGGATAAGGTGTTAGGTGGACGATCCCACTCAAAGAGTTCTGGTCAACAGCTTGATGTCCAAATGGAGACCAGTGATGAGTGGTGTTACTCAGGGGTCAATATTGGGACTGGTGCTCTTTAGCAACTTCGCTGGCAACGTGGACAGTGGGACTGAGTCCACCCTCAGCAAGTCTGCTGACAACACCAAGCTGTGGAGTGTTCAAGGTCAGGCTGGATGGGGCATTGAGCAACCTGTTCTAATAGAAGGTGTCCCTGTCCATGGCACAGGAGTTGGAACTAGATGATCTTTGAGGTCCCTTCTAACCCAAACCATTCTATGATTCTACATCCACTAAAAACAATATGTACCCTATGGAATAAAGGTAAAGGAAGGTTATTTTTTTATATCTATCTATCTATCTATCTATATCTATCTTCAATATATCTTCAGCAAGGAAGCTTTGTAAAGCTAAGGGATAGAAAACATGAAACCATAGAATCATTCCTACTATTCACAGTTACAAAACAAAACAGACAATTTTAATTTAGGGAAATAACTTTGGATTGCATGTGTGCACATCCAAGGGAAAATCTTGTAAATAAAATCAGTGTTAAAATTTCAAGTGATAACTTGTTTTTATCCGTATCGAGTCCAAATAAAAATTATATTATGTACTCTGCTTGAACTTTTTATCCATACTAGGGCAGGGAAAAGTTGAAGGAGGGCAGGAGAAATACTTGTAACAGAAACTGGAAACATAATTAAATAGATACTAGAAATTACAGCAAATGAACAACCCTATATGGACATGGCCTCCTTTCTAATACTATAAATAGAATATTCTGCTATATTTGATACTACAATTGCTAATGAATAACAACAGAAGTAAAAAAGCCTAGGATTTTCCTAGCACACAGGCAAACTCCCTACACACCAAGTAGCAGATTGTGGAGGGTCACAGAGGGCATCGGATGAATGGATCATCAAATGCATGGAGGGACAGAGGCAAGGTTACCTCAGAGTGTGAGAGCACAGCATCCTCACCAGGAACATGTCTACTCAGAGAAATGACAGCCATGCTTCTGGATTGCCTGCTTATGACTTCATTCTGTCTTCTTCCCCTTACTGAAGAAACTGACTGAGAGTCTCTGCTTTAGACCGATAGCTGGCTAAATCAGTCTAACTAAAGTTCACAAAGAAACAATAGCTGGTAACAGTATGATTTACTGTGCGGAGTCTTAAACTATATATAAGGGCCAGCACTTCATCTATCTTATTCAAATGGCTGGCAAAGTCACCTAATATATTAATTGGTATTGTTCAAAATGAATTTACAATGAAAAGAAATCAGTCGACAAAACCCAAGGAATTTCTCACTCTTGATGGCATGTTCACTCCATGGAAAAGCAAAACAAAACCATTTTTAAGTTTAATTTTTAAAACTAAATCATATGTTTTGCAGTATGTAATTGATTTCTCTAAGATAAGTGTCTCTTCTACGTACTTAACCTGTTGGGCCAAAACCAATCTTGACCAAGTTACACTGCATGTGAATGAAAAGAGCTAAAGGAACAGACTTCTGTCTCCAAACCCCACCTCTCAATAAGAATGAACAAAAAAATTACTGAAGATAAAATCCTGAAAAGACAGACCCTGCCGGGACAAGAAGGACTGAAAGACATGAGTAACCTCCTCCTAAACCCAGCAGAAAGCTGAGAAGAGCTGCAGTTCCCGTGCACCAGAGGCCTGGTGCTTCAGCGGAGCGGGAGGTGGCTGCACAGGACAAGCAGTGCAGAGCTCTCTGTGCTGCAGGGCCTCCCTCCACGCACATACATGTCCTGCATTAGCAGAGGCCCCTGCTGGAGAAGGAGAACATAAGATCTTTTTGCCAGCCCATACATAAGTGTATACTCATACATATCTACACACAACCTTCTCTCGAAGTTACAGGCAAAGCCAACAGAAGCTTCCTTCAGTTGGCACAGCTGCACCTGTACCAATGCTTTTTGTCAGAATAACAGTGTCAGTGCTATGGTACGGTTGAGGTGTTTTTTGGCACTTCATACCAACATAACTCACATCAACAAAACTATTACATAGACCAGGGGTATCAAATTCATTTTCACCGGCGGCCACATCAGACTCGCGGTTGCCTTCAAAGGGCCGAATGTAATTTTAGGACTGTATAAATGTAGTAAATTTTATACATTTAATAATTTTTACACAGTAATAAAGTATATATATATACACACACACACACACGTAAAAAAATAAATAAGTAATAAAGTATAAATATATTTTTTTATACAGTATAAAGACAACGCTAGCTTACCTCCCACGTTAGGAGATGCTAGGAGGTGCAGAGGAAGATTTCATGGAGAAATCTTCTCGTGTTAGCTGAGATCTGGCAGCTTTGACTTCCCTTCAGCGCAGGGGGTAACAACAGGAGGGTACGCCGCTTCACTGTGTGGCCACTGACAATACCACTGGGATTTTACTCCTACTTCCATGGAGCAAACAACCTCCTTCAATTCAAATTATTTATAAGAAAATATCAAGGAGCAGAAAGCATTAGAAACTACATTAGCAATCCAGTATAGTAGAGTCCAAAGTTAAACCCAACAGGGCCACAGCACAATTGCTTGAAGGCTCTGCCAAAGAGCCAGATGCTACTACTAGAGGGGGGTGGGCGGGAAAGCAAAGCTCAAAATTTCACAGCTCAGAACTGAAATCCCTTGAGTATAGCCAGGAAAAAACCACCTTACTATGTAATAGAGGAACACTGTTCCTCAGCATTTGACCAAGGCTTTTGTTAATAAAAAGTTACACCTATAATGGATGATGGAGAAAGGTTTGACAAGGACACTGCTTTAACAGTAGTGTCACAGAAAACTCCTCTAACAATGAAATGAAGCTTCAAAATTTTCCTTGAAAAGTCAAATTTAAATGCTTTTGTTAGGTTTCATTTAACACCTAGAGAAAGAAGCAAAAGTCTATACTGAGCTATTTCAGTGCTCAGCATTAGTAAGACGCTGAGGGTTTGGTCAAGTTGTCCAGTTTGTCCAGGTGAAAACAATACTCAGTGCTGCTCAGCTTAGTTCAGAGGTGGGATTTTCAAAAATTGCTTTAGCAGCACTAGAATAACTTTATACTTAAGTCAGTCAAGGTTTATAATTTACTGTGATAAGAATCAAATTAGAGAACTGCAGAAACTGAGAAATTTGAAAATTGCATACAAATATCCAAGAAATGTTAACTTTGCAGTGGTCTGACATGCCTGTTATACTCTTAAAAAATCACTTATTTTAATTAGTGTTCTATTACAAATTTCTGTCAAAATACACACAGTGTTCAGTACCAATTAAAACGCTAAATGTGTTGGCACATAAGATTGGTAGGTAGATAGGTTCTGCTTGGCTGTATTAAAAAAGGAATTCAACAACGATAAAAATTACAGTAAAAGCACTAAGGTTGCCAATAATAGCTTTATTTTGAAATGCTTCATAATTTTCTCCCACTGTTGGGCTGTGACAGTTGGAACTTTGAGGAAACCA
Organism: Pampusana beccarii; assembly: GCA_013399365.1. Taxonomy (NCBI): domain Eukaryota; kingdom Metazoa; phylum Chordata; class Aves; order Columbiformes; family Columbidae; genus Pampusana; species Pampusana beccarii. The sequence goes on from VWYH01011234.1 coordinate 509,459, forward strand.
AAATAAACACCTTACTGATTTAAGAATATGTTCTGTAACTCTGCCAGCTCATTAAAATCAGAATTCAATTTAAAAAAATCCAACAAACTGTGATAAACCGAGACAGTGGGTTTCAGTGCTTAAGCAATTTGTTAGCTACCAGGCTCTAAAGATTGATCTTCTCCCTATTTGATACTTGGTATTCATATTTTAGCCAATTTCTTCCTACTTGAAGTGACAAAAATTAACAAACCATTGGAGATGACTAACTGTCAGCATGGGATAAATGGCAGGGTAGGGAAGGGTAGGGATGGTGGCCAACTCAACAAGTTTCAATTCAAATAACATTTGTTATTCTTAAATTTCACAGGAACGTACTACTAGAAAGAGGTCTTCATCACTAAATCCAGTCCTCAGGTATGAGAAAGAGTTTGCATCTATACCATTCTCACTGAGCAATCTCTTATTTTGGAACTGACAACATTTCCCATGTTGAATTTCTTCAATTATTATTTAATTATTTATTTTAACAAAAAAAAAAAAAAAAGAAAAAAAGAATAAATAAAACTACAACTTTTTAAATAGAGATTATGCTGTAGCCAAGCAAAAGCATAAAACCTTCCCACTTCTGCCTCAACAGATGCTCCACTTCTGCAAGCGATGCTGGGAGAAAGTCAGAATACAGAACCCTGCAGCAAGAGGAAGGGTGGAGACGGAAAGCGATGACTTTACAAACTGCTGTCCCCGTTCTCTCAGTTCCTTGTGTGGGAACGTCCTATGGATTAAGATCCTGATTCTAATTATTAGTGATGTGACATGGCTGGCTGCTTTGCAGACAGCTTTTCCTCCCTGCCAACCTGAAAGGAGAGGGGAAAAACAAAACAAAACAAAACTACAACCACAAACCACTATTACAAACTCCTGTCTCTCTCAGCAGCAAAGTGCTATGAGGCCAACAGCTTGTGGAAGCTCCACTTCATGATCCTTACAGGATCCCATCACCCCCAAGGTGCAGAGAGGCAGTTGGCAAACACAGCAGAAAGGACACAACCTGGTCTACTGTCCATGACATTCACAACCCCATGTTCCCAATTCAATCACTCTCACACCTTATTACTCTTTCTTGATACAAGAGTAAACTCCACTTAAAATTTCCACTCGTGACAAGAAAAGCTGAGGTAATACAAGCAGCTATACAACTCGCAAGAAACAAGACTGATGCGTACTCTTTAATTCAGCAAGGTGTAGATGATCTTTTGAGCTTCCTTCCAATCCCTAACATTCTGTGAAATATCACACTAGAATATAAGGATATATACATACACACACACAAAGTGGTGACAGCAAGAATATTTGGAATTGTGTCTCCATGCAAAGTACAAGAGAATATATCTTTTCCCATACTCTAATGAAAACACACAGCATGCCTGATGCTCCCTGCCATCTGTGTCTCTGCTTCTTAAGGAAAATAATTTCTAATAATAATAATGGACAACATTAACACAAAGCTTTCCTAGTGGTCAGTCAGGTTAAGCACCTGACACTTACACATAAGGTACTCCTGTTAAGAAGTGCAGCTCAGATTCTGAAATGTGCTTGTGCTCCCTCATGCTTACAGCCACCTGGCACTTCCTTTAAAAGTAAAGTACATTTCTCTAAATAGTTTGGTTGTATGGGTTAAGAGTTGGATTAGGGATATAACTGAATTGAAAGAAAGATATATAAAGCTATAAGTACTATTTAAATACTAAAGTAGCATTAATGAAAAACTGCATTAAATAAATACCACTGAGGTATAGAAAAGAAATATAGACACAACTGTGCTGAAAGGCATGTAAACCAGAATATCATAGTGTAATGTTCTCTTTATTAATTTCATTTGATCAAGGCTGACTCTGTGCTTGCAACTGCACAGGGGAGCTAAACAACATGTAATCAATTGTACAGTATCAGTTATGACAAGTAGTGGTCTAGTCAAGGTGGGGAGATGCCACACTCACAGTATTACGGTATGCTAGGGATTGGAAGTGACCTCAAAAGATCATCCAGTCCAATCCCCCTGCCGGAGCAGGACACCTAGATGAGGTTACACAGGAAGGCATCAGGCGAGTTTTGAATGTCTGCAGAGAAGGAGACTCCACAACCTCCCTGGGCAGCCTGTTCCAGTGCTCTGTCACCCTCACTGTGAAGAAGTTTCTTCTTAAATTTAAGTGGAACCTCTTGTGTTCCAGCTTGATTCCATTACCCCTTGTCCTGTCATTGGTTGCCACTAAGGAGAGCCTGGCTCCATCCTCGTGACACTC